>JAOXJM010000019.1:73669701-73702083 GCA_026413425.1 Tringa solitaria
AAGAGAAATAGAACAATTACTTGAAGAAAAAAATTAAGTAGCCTGTCATATGACATATATAGAAATAAAATTCTGTGGTCTTTTTATTTTAATACGTTACACCTATGTTTTATATTTATGGCTTCATTAGTAGTTGGTTAAAGATTGAAAAATAAATCTCTTCTTTTGGGCTGATATAAAATTCTCTGAGGCTCCATGGCTTTATTCAGCCATGCATAGATTTTTAGATGTTCCAAAGATTGCCTAAAATGACTGTACTCGTTTTATTCATCTCATCAGCAAAGTTCATCTCATCAGCTAGAGAGATACCATCAAAACTCTTAGGCTCCAAAATGTACTTTCCCTGTATAAATACGGAGCGTCGTACTTAGAGAGACTGTGAAGTATGGGATTACACATCAATGCTGTATCTTTTTATGTAAGAAGTCTTGAAACTGCTGTTTACCGAAAGGAAAGGGGATTAGAGGTAACCCTAAGAAGGATTCAGCTATCTGCCTTTGTATGCAGATCACAAATACAATGTGCCCACTTGTTACTAGAAACAGCAGAAAAAGAGATCTGAGAGTCACAAACTTATTTTGAAAAAATGTAGAAACTTTGTAGTAGACCAAATTCCGTCTGGATACAGAGCAAAAGAATGTCAGTTTCAAAGCTTCTTTGAACTTTGTATTCGGCTGAATGCTTGATTTTGGAAACTGCCTAAACTGTCAGTCAAAAAATCCAGGATAATGCAAAATAAATTTGTCCGAAGATATTCTGCTTTCCAAAAGAGTACATCATCCTTCTTCTCTGCTGCCTCTCCTGCCATCAAGCTATGTACATCTTCTGGGAAGGCCACTGGAAAAAATCACCTTTCTCTGGAAGTCATAGGATGTTTTGGGAAGTACCTCACTGAATAATGTCTTTCTGGTAATGGCAGAAATTCTTAAGATTTCTCAGTGACTGTCTTAAAGAACAGCGAAATTAGAAAGCCTCTCCTTCGCTTTCCTTTTCCTAATCTAGAAAATGAAGATACAAGTTGCTTACCAGCTGAAACCTGTGCTAACCCAGGAAGTTGAATTCTTAACGATGAAATTGTTCCTATCTTAATTTATGACTTTCTGAGATAGTAAGTAGGGTTTTTATAAAGCATGTTTTCTTTAAGGGGATATGAGTTTGAGTATTTAATTTTTGAGTATTAACTTACTTCTTTTCCTAAGTATTTGGAGGTAATAAAATATGACTTCGTTATCATTCAGGCTAAAATTGTCACAGATTAGATATCGGTATTAATGTGAGGGTATACAGACATTTTACCTTATATACTGAAAGCAGCACAGAGAAGTATGTGTATGCATACAGCTTTTTTCTAGAACAATAGTGAACAAGGTAGTGAACATGAACAGGTAGTCTTGCCATTTCCAGGAGAAGTATTTTTCATGGCAAGGTAAGCTAGTGACTAAGCAATAGTCAAGGTCATAATATCTGATGAAACATTAATGTCTGTAAAGCAGTATGATTTTGATTCCAGGAGGTTGATCTGAAAGGGTTTTGTAAATTTTAATGTAGGTTCAGTTCTGAATATGGATTCTCTCTTTCCCACCCCTACAAACCTGAAAGCCAATCTGTAGTTGTTTTTTGTTTTCTTGTAGCACAGGCAGCTGCAGTTCTTTCTTTTACTAGTCTCACTAAAGCACTGAAAATGGATCCCTTTTAAAGAAAGATCAGCTTACTATAGAGAAGAAATTTCTGTTTTCCTCGAGAGATTTTTTTAGTGTGTTATTTCACATCTGATAAGAGGGTATGACATATGTAAGGAGGAAAAGGATTTGCCTTCTTAGTCTGTTGCACGTTTACATGGGAACTGGGCACAGCATACCTAACTTTACCTGGTCCGCGAAGTCAGATGCAGTAATCATCATTGTCCCCTCTGGCACGTTGTCTTTAGTATCCCTTCACGTACAGTTTCTAAAACTAGGTTAACACAGAGAGCACTTCCTTTAACGTTCCCTTTCAGTGCTTTAGATATCTCTTTCCTGATAAGCTAAAACCAAGCATACCTGCAGCTGTCCAGAATTTCCCAGAAATGTTCTGTTCTGTGAGCATCTACAATTTTCTCATGTAATGCCCCAAAATGTATTTACAGTATCTTGGTCTTTAGCTTACCAAGGTCTGGCCTTTCCATTTGTGATCTTCAATCCATGTGTCTTAGCAGCATCTGGTTGTCTAAAACATTAAATTTGGGGGAAATCACTTCTATATGGGCTATCAAAAAAAATTGTGTGTCATTACTATTGTAGTTTATCAGTTCTTACATCCCTTCATTGATCGATTCATTGCTGAGTTGAATTAAGGCTGTGGGATAAAAATGCAAAATAGCTTTAAATTTCTTGTGTGTTAAACCAGCATAGTGTTCAAAGGATGCTGGTTTTGATTTCCTGTTCAATCTTTTTTATTTTGGTTGGACAGAGGGAGTAAGCCAATATTCACAGTTGCTTGGCAATAGTCAAGTTCTGAAACACACACCCAACCTGTGGGGCATTATGGTTGCTTAGTTCATGCATGTAGATTTGGGGGTTTGAAAACCAAACAAGTCCGCACTTATAGTGTCTTCTTGGAAAGTTTGTTCTAACATTTAATCTTAATGGTGTTATTAAGGTAATGGTTCCATTTTTGGAGGTGTTGAGTATCTAAAGTTTTTAGAAAAGTCAAAACATCTGGGTACTTAGGACTGTTTGAACATTAATCTAAAATGTTAGGAAATTTATGCTGCAGCTGGGGTATGTTTCTGTGCAGTAAGATCCATCTCTTCTGATTTCTTTCAAACCTACAATAAACTTTGCTTTTCACCTGAAATACACATTAGCAGGAAAAAATTGTCTCACATTTAGAAGTATTATTAGCAAAAGCAACCGCTGGCAAAAAGCCTTTAAAGAAAGTAGAACAGAGAATTTTTGATGGATGCATTTGATTTGTCTTTGGCAAGCAAAACCAGATTATTTAAGGATACACTTTTTAAATGGTTTACACTAGAGCTAGTGAGGAAATAGGCAGCTGTAGTCACCTTATTGTACCAGTCATTGTGCCATAAAGATTTTAGAAAGCTATTGTATTTTTGCTTACAAAAGCAGCCTGCACGTAGAAGGACCTCAATTCTGCAAATGCCTACACATAGTTCACTGTTTGTGGAAGTAAGTCTTCATAGGTTTGGACTTTTGTGATTTTCTTGCTAGTATTGAGAAATTCCTTTGGGAATTCAAATGAGTAGTGCTGTGAAAGGGGTGATTGCCATTATTTCTGTTCTGTTCTGTGTATTTATTGAATTTATTGCAATAGTAGTAATTACTTTTCCCTTGATACCAATAAAAAAGTTGATGTATTGCTGTGTTCATGTTTGTTGTTTTAGGAGTCTTTGGATGATTCTCAAGTAGCTGGAGTTTGTGCAACAGAAGAAGTGATTCGCTATGAATATCACGTCCTGTACTCCAGCAGCTACCAAGTGCCTGTGCTTTATTTTAGGGCATGTTTTTTAGGTAAGACCCTTCTTCTATTAGACAAAGGGAAGAATAAAAATATGTTGGATGCAATAGATATTAAACACAGATTTTGTATTAAATTGAGGAACAGAGCAGTGATCATATGTAATAAGAAAGTAAGAGATGAGGCTGTTTACCAGTAAATTTTGTAATACACAAGACACAGAGCTTCAGGACCTTGGAGTAGATGATATCATCTCAGCCTGAACGAGGCTGATCTTTGGCTCCTGGCACCTTGCCTGCGGTTGACTAAAACTGCTGGTCATTTTTCTTGTTCCTTTCGTTAAATGAATACAAAAACTTAAAGTTGCAGGTTTGAATTTAGCTACACAGTAAGTAATTGCAGTGCTTCGGCAGAACTGTGTCCGTTTTTTTGGAGCCTGAATTTGAGCCACAAGGCTGGGGTCTAAATGTGCCTTTAAAAGTGTCTGCTGTTTTCTATTCAAGTTTGCTGCTTAAAAAAAAATATAAAATAATACCGATAAGGTACTGCCTTTTTCTGTCCATTAAGACTGGCTCTTGAAACTCTAACCGATCCTCTTTCCTGCCTGATACGTACATCTTGTCACCCATTACTCAATTGCTACAGCCACTGTGATTTCACTCACCATCCTGTCAGGAAGGAAGGAGGAACACACAGCCTCCCTCCAAGGCCGCTGTTAGTGTCACTTATTTAATCAGAAAACAGAGAGCGATCACGCTGCAGCACTGGCTGGGCTCCGTTCCTCTCTGCCTGAGGACTGTGTACCTAGGGCGGAGGGATTGAAAGCTTCCACTCATTTCATCCAGTCTCCTGCATGGTAGCATCAGCATCTTTTGTGTTTTGAATAACCTCCTAACTTTATCTAGATAAAGATGTCTGAATGTTGCCAGTGATATCTTTTCCTTTTTAATTAAAAAGTAGCTTAAGCTGCTTTGAATGTGTTTGGTAGATTTAATCACTCTCTGCCTTATATTGTTTAATGGTTTCTAATTTTGCAGTGTTAGCGTTTTAAAAGGCACTTCAGATTTAAAATTGAAGAACAAATTCTCATAGACTCCCTGGTGGAAA
Organism: Tringa solitaria; assembly: GCA_026413425.1. Lineage (NCBI taxonomy): Eukaryota > Metazoa > Chordata > Aves > Charadriiformes > Scolopacidae > Tringa > Tringa solitaria. The sequence continues at coordinate 73,674,268 of JAOXJM010000019.1, forward strand.
GATCTTAGTCTGAGGTGCAGTTTCAGGAATGGATAATTTGGGGTAAATTTTCAAACTGGGATGTGGGGAATTGGGGACATTGCTCTGCCTTTACCACCAACAGAACTCATTTGCACACATCCTGCTGCAAATTTATTTCTAGAATTATTACAGGCATTTACAAATGTGAGATGTTTTGCCTTTAAACTTGTTGTGCAGACAGGAAGATAAAGAAAGTTTTGCTGTAAGAGACAGATTAACCTATTTGTGGTCCTGAAAAATGACATCTTCTTGGTTTTAGCTGAATTAATAGTGCACTGTCTGTACTGAAGAGGATGGAGACGCTGCAGGTAGAGGAAAGAGGACACTATTTCTACTGTACTGTACTTTCATATAATTAGTATTCACCATAAGCAGTTAATCACCAGAGAAGAGCTCCCAGAGACAAAACAAGTTGTTTAGCTTGTCAGCATCAGGGAATCGGAGGTGTTGAAACATGACTCCTTATAGCTGGAAGTGGATATTACAGAAGCTGGTGGATGATCTAATGCTTCATGGTAGTATTGCGTGCCAACAGCTCCCCTTGCAGTACAAAACTGTAATTGTTCCTACAAGTACAATTATGTTTTGAAACACTTCTGGGGAATTTTCCACAATGGAAAACAAGGACTTTTTTTAGATAATTCCTAAAATCACCTGGGTTCTCTTCAGCATTTAACAGTCTCTTTTAACATTTAACATTCTCTGACTCTTGAAGAGAGAAGGATACAAAATGCTGGTAATAAATGTTTTTCCTCTGATGTTTTCAGCTAGCATTCTCTGATTTTAATTATGGATAGCTTACTTTTGAAAATGAAAAATTCTGTCACCCTTGCAAGTTGCTTGCCCACACTGTCTGAAGGTCCCAACATGGACGTGGTTTTCAGGAATGCGCAGAAGATGGTCATTCAACAATCACTTGAGATATCTGAGCAAATATCCTTTGTCTTGTCCTGAACATCACATTAGGAAAACACTAGGTAGTGCCCTGAGAATTTTTTTGCTTTGAGGTAATAGTCTTCATGTGGTAGGCTCCTCACCTTGTTTCTCAGACAACTAGTAATATTTGCTACATTCCTCATCTGAAATAATCAGGGAAGAATCTTCTGAGACCTACCTCAATTTTCCAGTCTAAATTCCTACCATTATTTGTAGATTAAGTAACAGAATCGGTTCCTCACAAATCTCTTGTGAACTGTTCATGGTTTCCCTTGAATCCTGTCCATACTGATCCTCATGTTAATTAGAGCTTGCTGCGGGAGGTGAAGGTGAGCTATAATCCTTCCAGCCCTGCCCTGTCTTGCCTTTCCCAGCAGCAGAGCACAGAGTTTGAATTCAAAACTCTGCTTCCTCTCTGGCAGTATGTTAAGTGGCCATTACACCTCGAGGCCTGCCTAGGAAATAATAATTCTTCTGTTCGACCTGACTAAGTAGTTTTGCTTGTTTTGCAGTATTCACTTCCTCACTTTGTATGTTATAATAGCAGCTGGTGCCAGCCTGTCCAAATCTGCACTCTTCCAAATAGGCTCTTTAAAAACTTTTCTTCCCTTTCTCCCATCATATGTGAGTCCAGTTTTCATTGGCTTGGTCTATCATTGTCCCTCCCAGGAAAAGGGCTTTCAGTAGAGTTGCTGGGGAGATTTTGCTGTCATCTGCAGTATGATTGGCATCTTCAGGAATTTGTGTCATTGAGGACATCCAGTTTCAGTTCCTCTCTGCTAGCAATTGTGCTCAATCATTACAGATCCATTCTTCCTGCAGAAGGGCAAAAGTTGCATTATATCCGTATCCTTGCTGCTGTCTAATTTGGATGAAGTAACTTATTTTGTGGAATTCACGTTTAGACCTCTTTTTTTGGTGACATGAGGTTTTATATGTAAGGTAGTGCAAGGTAAGGGTTTGAAATCTTAATTGCAACAGAACTAAAACACTTTGAGAGACATCTAAGGTTTTTGGTAGTCTCTGGGGATATATGTACAGGGAAGATCTTGTTCTCTGCAAGGACAAATACTTCAGCTGAAAATAACGATTAAGTGTGATGACTATGTCTGAAAAAATGTTTGGGCACATTATAGGATACAAAAAGCTATTTTTAAGCTATGTATATGTATGTAAGGAAAATTTTTCACTATCTTATGATAATAACCATGTGGCATATTTTCCTAAATTCAGACCTATGGAATTTAGGACTGTGACTATGGAAGTCACAGTCAGTGTCAGGAGCTCAATATTGAGGTCCTCAATACCTCAAAGTCTCAGAGAAATAGGTGTCACTTCTCCAAAATCAGTCCTGTGCATGCTATACCTTTCAGAAATGGGAGCCTTTCTTTCTTTCACTGGCTTTTGAGATTACCAAATAGGTAGCTGAAGAAATGCATGGAGTCCTGCTGATGTCTGATGTCAGCAATTAGCCCTCTTAGAGACAGATGGTATAGGCAATTAGCCTTCCCCTTCAATGCTGGCATCAGCCAGATGGGCTGGGCTAGGTCCAGTAAGCTTTCTTTAATCAGTGTTTTCCCCTTTCCTTAGTCTTTAAGATGTCAAGGAACTTTTGGAGTTTTCCTGAACTGTCATTGTCCAAACCCATACATTCTAAAACCTCTTGCCCCCACAGTGAGGTAGCAGCAACACAGTCATGGGCATCATTCAGGAATCACCCTGCATGTTAAGAAATATGGCTTGCCTCATAGTTCTCTTCTTATTTTTCCTACAAAGGTAGAGGAAGAATCATGAATGCTGGCTAAGCACTGAAAAGAGAGAGCAGAACTAGTGGGAAACAACGAGGACTGCAGCCTAACTCCTCTAGAAAAGGGAGAAGGAATGGGATTTTGAAGTCGACCTGCTCAAAATACGTCTATCTGTCTGACATACAGATAAATCCCTGCCAATAAAAGCCATGCTAATCAGTGGTTAGAGAGAAGGAGCTTGTAAGATAATGTAACTTCCTCCAACCCTGAAGGCATGAATTTCTGTATTCTTAACCATGCTAGGCCTGACTGATGCGCTTTCCAGAATACAGACTTACTCCCTGAACTCACAAGCATGTGACCACTGTGTCCTTTCTCAGAAAAACAGCTCCTCTTAAGACCACATCCCATATGAACTGGTTTTATCGTGACTTTGGACATAAAGAAGATTGAATAGTTTGAGTAACCAGATATTCTCCTAAGCTGTAAGGGTGTTTTTTCTGTTGTAGCAGTGGTTTCTTAAGAGTACAAAAACCTACTATTTCCTTGGAAAGTATGCCCGTGAAGCCTCAAAACAATTTGTGTACCATTTCACCAGAAGTGTCAAAAAACCTTTAATTAGAAATTAAGAAATTATTAAAAGCCCTCAGTACGCCCTCAGTACATCAAGAAAACAGAATACAGTGACTTGGGAAGCCCGATTTTTTTCTCTGAAGCTTGTATGCCTAGAGAATTTTTGCTCTTTGCAGAAATTAAGGTGCCAAGTCAGCTGGGAGCTGCAACTCCTATGTCATCTCAGTGGCACACCTTGCTGCTGTGAGGGGGCACTCAGCCATCTGCTTTTTAGGTATTTCTTGTTTGTGGTGACACGAATCAGTTAACCCCAGATGGACCATCAGGAAGCTATTCTCAGAAAAGTTTCTTAAAGTCTAGACAGTTTAAATAATAGAAACCTGAGTTTATGATAGAAAGGCTGTAGTTGTCCTTGCCTGACTTTAAGGCAGATGAGGTAGTTGACTTAAGTCCATAGTTAATTAACGGCAGAGAAAGAACCTAGAAGTTCTTGACTCTCATCCTTGATCTCCTTTCTCTCAACAAGTATCTTAGCTGGTTACTTCCCAGGCTCTCTTGGCCTTTCTTGCTGGGTAGATGTCAAGTTTATTGTATCAGAGTCTGCATTTCCAAGAGCCTGATGAGCTGATGATGTGTCCTGTGCCAGAGTGGTGGCATTACACACATGGAGCTTCAGACGAAGGTACAGTAAATCTGGCACGACCCACCAGCAGCTATTTCCTTTCACTCTCTGTGATTACTTAATGAGCTGAGTTACACAAAGCGTACATCTAACCACGACCTTCCACTTCTGCCTGCACACCGGCTCCCAGCTAGACTTGGGGTAAGGCTTGGGACAAGCTTGCAGGCACCTCAGCAGCTGTGTCCTCGTGGGTGGGTGATGAGTAAACCTACTGCTGGGTGCATCTGAAGCCTCCGCGTTCCTCTCCTGCCGCTCCTCTTGGCTCGGTGCTGCCGTTGCCTTCTTTTTCTGGCTGAACTTTCAGAGTTCGGCTCCATCACGGCAAAAAGTGAGGGAAGAAGCAGAGAGGCTGCCTGGCTCAGCAGGTGCCAGCGTGGCCCCTTGTTGCCAGCAGCAACAATTAGGGACCCCTCTGTCAGCCCAGCTGGATATTTGAGGTTTCAGTGGGTTGCAAGAATGTGTAGCAGGGATGCTAAACATGCGAATGCTGGCAGCCCTGGAAAAAGAGGTCGAAAAGTGCCCAAAGAATACAGATGTGTGTTTTGTGCAAATCTGGGAGCTTGTGAATAAAATGGATTCTGTTATATCATCTTAAGCAGATGACCACACAAGCTGAGGAGTTTTAAAATATAAAATACACTTCCAGATAGATTCTCTGAAATGGGTCCTTCTGACAGTAATTTTAAAATTTTAGTGTAGTTGTTTTATTTTATTTTACTTTGTTTTGTTTTGTTTTGTTTTGTTGAGAGAGAAGACTCTTTCAATAGACTTTCAGGTCTTCATCCCACAAAAGAGGATGGGGAAACTGCCCATCCACCCCCTCTCCTTTTGCAAGGGTCTCGCAGTTCCCAGCTGTGCAGCTAAACCTCACATCCATTTTAAGTACTGTTAACTTACTCTTTCCTGCTGCATCTGCTCTCCCATCTTCTGAGCTAGTCAGTCAAATAAAAATTTACAGTAACACACTATTTGGGAGTATGTATGAGGTCTTACTCAGTTTAAAAAACACACTTAATTCAAACTCATTTAAAGCTTAGTGAAATATATTAAAATAGTGCAGAAAATTCAGAATCTAGGGAAACGTAAATCCAAGCATATTTAAATATATAAGTGTATAATCAGAATGCCCAGATTAATTTTTGTTTCTATGTGAAACATTGGAATTACTCTGTATTAACCATTTAAGTATTTTACTGTCTGTGATCTCCCTCCCATGTGAAGTCTAAGTTTCAGTTCGGATGTATTTGTATTTTTCTGTGAAATTAACGTAAATCTATATGGAAATATGACGGAAGGTATACTGCTTCTCATACATGAAGTAATAAAATCCATGAGGTAAAGGCAAAACTCAATTTTAACTATAATATGATTAATGCTTCAATAATATTTGATCGTTTCTGTACATGAGATTAATGGTTAGAGTCAGAGTAATCCATTCCATGTCTACGATCTGAATTTGCTCAAGTGTTGCCATAAAAATTCACAGATACAAATAAAGGTGCACAGAACAAAATCTAGAGTGGCGAATCAAGTTTTGCATTAGAACCTGTGTTTTTCTAGATTTTACATTTGGACTTTCTCTGGATTGTCTTCACAGGTTGAATAGAAAACAGAATATTGCAAGCGAGCATGGCATCTCGTCTTACTTGCACCCAGATGATCTGAGCATAAATACATCCTTCTAAAGTTAACTTATGCTCTTGTAACAAATTTCTTAGCAAATGTTAGGCCGTCTCCAGCACAGCTCTTGTCTCTGCCGTCCTAAGACAGAGAGCAGGGCGGTCTCACAAGTCCCACGTTCATGAGGACGGCGCAGTATAGGCAGTTAATATGCTGTTGCCCTCTCAGACACTTTATTTGCCACATGCTTCTGCTGTATGGTGCTTATATAAGTTCAGTTCTTTTTTTTTTTTTTTTATAAATACGTGCAGAAAATAAGATAAAACAGAGGCTGTAGGCAGCTGGTTTTAACTTGTATCTAAACATGGCATTCAAATGTTAATTGGGTGAATAAATCTTGTTCATTTTACAGACATGAAAATGTCAGTAGAATAAAACTATTTATCACAGGATAACGGTTTCTGACACCTAATAAATGCCAAGATGAAGCTACTTATTGAAAGTATATCAAAATATTCTATTGCTGTTTGCCAAAACCAAATATTCAGGAAAAATTGACATGCTTATTTTCTACGTGGTTGACACTAATATCTTGGCATAATTCTAACATCACAACTAAAAACCTGATGCAATAATGCTATATAAATGCAGCTCGAGAACAAATTATGGGCATGTAGGCTACCAAAACTCAGTAAAATGTTGTGTGCAGAATTATATTTCTTAGATTTTTTCCCACTCTCACTATAAATTGTGCACATTTCCTTGAGATAACTGTTCATGATATATATTATTCTGTGGTTTTAAATTTTTAAATCTTATCCAAGTGTTGTTTTACAAAATTAGTTTAGCTTCACCCCTTACAACCAGAACAGTAAATTTTTACTCTCAGGTGACAAAGAAGAGAGGTGAACAGGGAATTTAAGATAGTTTTATATGCGACTTCAGTCAGGATTTGAGCAACACACTTTTGGAGTTAAGCAGCCAGAAGGGGCTCAGTCACGTTTTGCTGTTATTTTTTCCATCTGCTTCCAGATTTACTTGTGTAGTTTCATATTTACTTTTGCTATTCAGTATTAAAGATATAGCACGCTTAAGAGCTTTGACTGTGGGTGGTTGTTTCCCCCCCTCACAGATGGAAGACCTTTAACTCTGGATGAAATATGGAAGAGTGTTCACACATGCTACCAGGCTCGTCTGCTGGAGGGTCCCTGGGACACTATTACGCAGCAGGTAAGAAACCAGCAGTCCTTTACAAAATTAATGAATGCAATATATGCCTGAATCCTCAAGGGCCTTGTTCCCCTCCTGGACACAAGTGACATAAACAAAAGTCTAACTGAGGTTGTGCTGAGCCAGTTACCAACAATAGCTTTAGTTATGGACTTTGAGCCATATATAGGTGTTCATCATGTAAGACTTAATGTGACAGTATCTCTCATTTAAAATGCTTCTCCAAAGCCAATCCTGAAAACTTCAGGCAATTTCTGAGTAATCATGGATTTGGGTAAATACAAAAGTAGATTTACTTATATAAGTAAAATATATTAGTGTAACATTTCACATATTGTCTATTAATCAAATTACCAAAAAAAGACTGTGTAATTTTCAATTTTAAATAGACTTGCAATCCTTAGGATTGAAGGAAAGAAAATTGTTCTCTCAATCAAATAATGTTATTGCTGACTAATGTCCTTAAGAATCAGTAGTTAATGAATGCCATGTTTTACAAGACGAAGCAGATTAATAAACTGTGATATCACTGCCTTCTTTTAGAGCTATTCAAATCACTTTTATTTAAAGTGGTTTTGAAGCCACCAGATCATTTCAGCAACCCTTCCCAGACTTGCTCTCTGGAATACAGTCACACTTGTTCAAGGAAGAGTGAGATATGCTTTATATGAGTTGGTGGCTCTGGTTTATTCCCTCAGCTCCAGGCCTCCAGTGCAAGTTTGGACAAAGAATGGAAACTCTCCCAGGTGTAAATTTTTATCATCAGACAAAGATACTAATGTGTCCTTCCTTCCTCCCCTTTCCTTCCTTGACTTTTTGATTTCAGCTGTTTCCAGATACACAGGTCTCTTACCACAGCTGCTGGCACAACAGGGAGGCAACCTCAACTGAGTTGTACATGGGTTTCCTTAATTCATCTAATGCAATTTAATTACAGGATGCCTCTTTTTAGATGGTACTCAAACATGGAAGGAACATAAGCAGCATTCACGTTTTTGCAGCCATGGAGTACTATTTATATTGCAATAGTTCTCTGAGCTAACAAGCATTGGTTTTTGGGTGTTTGCTGTGCACATTTGAATTCCAGTTGAGAGTTTGCAGATTCTTGTAATACATATTCTCTTTTACATTGCAAGTAATTTGCAAGTAAGTTGCAAGTATTGCCTGACTTGTTTACTGCAGAAAGAAGATGAGAAGTGGTTTTAATAAAATAATGTAATATGGCAGCAGATAACTGTTTTTGAGTGCAGGGAAGTATTGCACTTCAGATTTCTCAGTAAAGTTTTATCATTAATAGCTGAAGTTTCAGATTTGTAGCTAAACCATGACTATTTCTGCATAGGGAGGCAGAGGATTCAATTAACTTCGCCTTCCCTTCATCTACCTTCTTGCATTTCTTGTAGACAGAGACCAATAACCCTGTGGTCAGATGCTAGGCATCCTTTAGGGCTGACATCTCTGGTATTTCCCAGTTGAGCTGTTCTGGCTTGCGGATAGTTTATATTCCCACCTGCAAAAATGTCCAGGACAATCTGCTACGTGCACTCCAGAGGTGGTGGGCCTTCTCTGCCTTCACACTGTACTGGGGCCTGAAGCCACGTTCAAGCTCCTCTGTAAACCACAGTCTCTTTCTGTTCGCCTGCAAAGCACTGCAGGAACCTGCAGCTCTGTGTAGGTAATAAATCATAATGCAATGCTGCTGAGAATAAAGCCTAAACAGTATGTTTGGAATGTGTAAAATCAGAGTAGTGGAAGACAAAAGGAAAACCTGGTCATTCCCACCCAGACATTATTTTCACCTCTTAAGGAACAGTAAAGTAAAACTGTCTTGCATCTAATAACCAGAGCTGCATGTGAGATACATACACACAAATGCTTGCAGAAACAGGTTTTATGAGTGGTAAAACATGTGGAGTGCTGAACCCGCTGTCTCTGTGACACCTCTCCAGAGGTTCAGCCAACGTGGGTCCAGTGACAAACACACACATGTGTAAGGAAAAACATTTTGGAGAAATGGGTAACTGGGTAAAGTTATAGCAGCAAAATACTGTTGAACATAACATCAAGGTGACTTTCCATTAAATAAGATTACAAACTGAGTTAAACTGTTTATTCAAGAGTAATATATGCTATACCTCAGGCTGATAGCACAGTACTGGAAGAGCTGGCAGGTGGTAGAAGCCAGAGAAGTTAAGATGCTCCAGCAATCCCACTCTATAATTCAGAATTACTTTACTTTTATTTCTGTGCCATTTGTATGTACGCTTTCTCCCACAACACCGTGTACCTGTATCTCAAGGCCATCGAATTCTGCTGGCTTCATTGAGTTTAGCCTGCTTTACCTCCGCATTGAACTTGGTCCAAAGGCCCCAGCTGCATTCCTGGGTTGGAAATGTACTTTCCCACATGGCTGGGAGAGAGCGAGCCTGCGGGAAAGCAGTTTTAAGAGGTCTACAGTTTTAATTTTAGATGAAAGCAGAAAGGCACCGGGCAGTGAGGGTGCATTTGCTGATGGTCATTCAGTCAAATGAATGACAGAGGAATGCATGGTTTGTGGACGCGCACATCTCTGTGGCGGAATCGGAGCGGAGGAAAGCACCAGCACCATCAGCAGCGTCAACACTATCGTATTTTCAGTGCCAGCAGCCACTGGTGCAACAAACACTTCCCCTCGTAAACTGAGAGATGCATATGCCAGTCCAACTATAAAACAGCAGTAAAAATCAGAGTATTCTCAAAGGAATTATGAAAGAGAATAAAAACATACTGTAAGCACCAGCCTGCAAGCCTCAGATCAAAGCAAGAGTTAGATCTACAAGAAAAAGTGTGGTTTTCCCCCTGAAATGAATCAGGGTTCTGCATTGAAATAACAGAGTTTTCTCTTCCCTTTCTGCTTTTCTGCTGACCCATTTTGTTATGTGGGTTAGGCTTTGCCTGCAGGGACACAGATCGTGTAATGCAAGTCACTGGGCAAGCTCACCAAATCAGGCTTGAACTCTCAGTACACATCAACAGCAGAGAGAAAAGGTTTAGGATTTTGCTCCAAAACAGATAAAAATTTTAAATTCTACCAGCGATCCACTATTGGGAAAATAAATTGAGCTTACCGCTGTCCACGCATAATGTTACTTAGCTTTTAACAAGGGATGATTTTGCACTTTGATTCAATAGTTGGCAGGTTAGAAAGTCGTGCTGCCTTTTTTTCTCCCAGGTCCAGAATCTTATACTAATCATTTGGGACTTACATTCCATGCATTTTATGAAATGTGAGTGCTATGCCTGTACTGTTTTTTGGCTTATAGTCTATATGGTAAAATATATCTGAGATCAGGAACTGAGACACTGCCTGAGCTCCAAGGAATTTAGCTTTTTGGCAAAACCAAATTTTAGGTAAAATATGAAGTTTTTTAGTTATTTTTGTTTATTGTGGAAAGTCATGTTCATTTTCAGAGAAAGCATCTTCAAATATTTTTATTGACTAGATTATTTTTATTGCAAAAAATAAGAAGTCAACTAGTTACCTTCTCATAAATAAATTAGCATGATAAGGTTGCATAGTATTTTATAATGATAATTGATAAATGGTGATGATTTAATTGCACTTCCTCTAGTAATAATCTTAAAATGCTCAAATGAAGTTCCCATGATTGGCTTTCTTCTGAGTTAAATCTCCCTGGAGTCTTCAGTCATCCCTTTTCTACATCCGGCGATAACTTGCTTTAGCTGTTTTAAATAATACAAATCAATTATAACACACAGCTGTTTAACAAAACTTCTAAATGTTGCTACAGGTCTCTGTGGGTATTTCCTGATGGCTTATAATGACATCAATTTAGCACACCTGGTAAGATCTGTGTGAGCTGGAAGTAGCTTAATTCTGCAGTGACAGGAAAATTAAGGAGTATTTATGGATTACTGTTGCATTTCAGAACTGTTGCCAACTGTGATTTTAGCTTCTTTTTACAAAGAGTCAGAAGTGGAATTGCAGACCTGGCATGCCCGTCTCCTGAATAGTTCACTTGTAACTTAGTGGTTGCTTCTGAGGATATCCTGTATTAGTTATTTCTCTCTTACATTCTTTACAAAAGAATGTCTCTTCACATTTTTGAATTAATGGATGCTAGAAAAGTACTCTTTACAGGATGCTCCTTTCCAAGCCTCTGTAGCCTTTACTGAACTGCAGACAAACAAAGCTTTCTTTGGTTGTCCCTCAGTTGGATTTTCCCATTCAGCTTGACTTATGATGGAATCCCAGACCTGCATCCCCCATACCACCATTCTAGTAGCTTTCTGGGCTCCTCAGCCTGCCAGCCCTGGTGTTTTTACTGACTGCGTTGCTTTTTAGAAGTACTTATTAAGCCACTTATATAGCAGCAGTAAGAGCAAATAAGAGATCTTGTATGGAAGAGGGCGGGTGGAAAAAAAGACAGGTATGTCAGACAGAGAGAAGTTGCAAGTAGGATGAATATAAAAATTAAACTAAGACTTCTGGAGAGATTTCAATGGAAAATAAAACCAAGACACGTTCTCCAAAAGCTCCAGCTAAAAGAAAGTTGCAGTAAATGGGAAGAAAAGTCTCGACAAAAGAATCATGAAGTAAGTAATTTTATTTTTCTTTCATGTATTCTGATATTCAGCAGGGAAGTCCAGTACAGTTTTAGGTAAATACATAGTGTCATTGTGTAAAACAGTTCAAACATAGTTGTGCTGCTTTGTGTAATTGAACAGCAGATCCACCACATTAATATCCAGGTATGATATACCAGAGGCACAGTTAAGTTGGCAGCAGTCCAAAAGTGCCACAGTCGAATGCTAAATGATGAGACCATTTTAAAGGAAAAAAACCACAAGAATAGGAAAAAGGTTCCAAAACAAAGAAAAGAGAATACAGCATAGAAAATGAAACAAATGCGGAGAAATCTTCCTGATTATAAAGGTGAACATATTTTACCACATAGTAGCACATGATTTAACAATCAGGAATTTAAAAAACAGGGATAACTAAAGTTCTTACCTAGTCTGTAAAGGCTACATTTTGCCTTTTATCATTTTGGAAATCTCTACCAAGCTGAGTGGGAGATGTGAAGCAGCAGAAAGGGACTGTATCGTTATAGCCAGAACTTCGGTCTTCAGACTATGTGGCATTAGGTCTTTGCTGTAGAATGTAAAAATACAGACACTATAAGTGCCTGAGGAGAAGAGATTATGTTCTCTAATCTTTAGAAACCTGCTTTTCAAAATTATGGCCTGGTAATCATGAAGATTTAAGAGCATAATGATTTCACCAGTTACTGTATACACATTTCCACATAAACTATATGAACACAGGACAAAGCTGCTTTGAAAGTGTTAATGTATGTCTAATGGCCTTTCAAATAATAATTGAACTATTTAAAAGTATAAATTAAAAAAACCCCACAAACTGAACAGAGTTGCTCCACTGTCTTAGTGACCTGTATTTACATTTTCCCAGCTATCAGATAACTGATTTTCTATTTAAAAAGTTGCTAAGATGACAGTCCTCAATCCCTTTTTTGTTAGAATGGGTATGGGATAGGCATTGGCAGTGCATGAATTGTCATCCTGGTGTGGCTGGGTGCTCCAAACCTATTTTGAAATACCTGCATCAAGGACCAAGAGTGTAGTGTAGTCTCCACATCCAGTTGAATCATTCTCTTCTGTAGAGAGCGTGAAATGGTACTGGAATGGTGGTGTATATGGTCACCTCTTGGAAAGTAAACTGGGTCCAATTTATTTCCCAGGCTCCTTCTGAAATATGTTTAAGGATAGTAGAATATTTATCCGAGTGAAAACAATGGGTAAAGACGCTGGTAATTTTTCATCCTTTCTTTGCCCTTGTGGGTATTTATAAAAGCGTATACAAAGTAGAACGACTTCAACAAGGGAAGTGAAGCGTTCCCACCTCAGAATACCATGTAGGTCAGTGGTGAACTGCTCTCCTAGGAGGTCAAGAGATTAAATCTAGCAGAAAAGGAATTTGAATCTAGGTCTCTTGTGTCTCAGGTGAGTTCTCTACTTGCTTGTGGAGTAAAGTGGAGGGATAACTGCCTACTCGTATTTCTTTTTGATATGTTTGTGCAAGACCTGCTTTGGTAGGCATGTGGCGTGAACACCTATGGGCTACCTGCAGTGCTGTCACAGACATGCTCTGAGAGTCGTATCAGGGCGTAGGGCATAAGCTGATTGCCTTTTCAAGATGTAGTTTATGAACATGCCCAGGGACAGAAATGTGTGGTTGTTTTTTTTTTCCTGTGGGGAGAGAGGACACTCTGAGAAAACATGCATTTCTAAGGCTACAATGAAGCTGAGTAATAATTTTATGAATTTTTACTTAAGTCCATTTTTGATTCTGGTCACTTATGCAACTCCATGTCTTAGTTACATTTTCCTGTGTAGAAACAAACTAGCAAGAGAATTTTAAAAGCCGATGAATGAACCTCATCACAGTCAGTACCAAGTATCTCCTAAACTTTTCTTTTTAACAGTGTGATGTTGTCATAAAAGCCTGACCTTCCCCTGAGAAAACAAAGTCATAAACACAATCAAATATGTGTGCTAAGGCTTAATCAATGCTTAGTGATGATGGAACGTAAAATCAAACATCCAAGGATAGAAATGGAATTGCATTATTACGGGAGGCTCAACAGTTGAAAAACTGCCCCATAAAAGAAGAATGAAATCTTGGTGACTTGAAGGTCCTGCAGAAGTAGTCTGAAAAACTGCTCTGTGAGTCAGGACTCTGAAGGATTATGGAAGTTACAGAGCACATGTGTCCATGCATCCCTCCCCCTCACTCCCTTTTTAACCAAACATGTTCAGAAGCAATTACTTTTATTGCCAAAATGTGACTTGGAGGTGTGTGTGCAGGACGCTTTCCCTAGCTGTGGAAGTGGACTGGGAGTGTGATACCTTAGTTCTAGATTTGCTAACAATAAAATGAGCATTTTGCTTGTTTAGCACTTTGCAGTCTCTCCAGAAAAAGATATTCAGAGCATTCTGACTGTAAATGCAGAAGTTTCTGAGTGCAGATCTGAACCTCAGGATTGCATTAACTCAGATCTTCTGCCAGTCTGAAATTCTGCTTCCGGAAGGGTGCAAAACCCTTCAGGATTCTTAAGAATGAGAAGTTTCCTGTGGTCGCATTGATTGTGTTATTCTGTCACTCTGTCTTCTCATAAAACTTCTTTTTCATGAGCCTCTCCTTCATGGCACTGCAAAAAAGGTAAACCTAAGGGTCTAAATTATGAATAGTAATCTCTGCAAATAGACTTCCCTTCAAAGTTTTATTTCTCTGGTGTGTTACTGCTGTTCTGTAACCTTGAGTAAATTCTTTAATATGGGAGATCATTGTTGTCTATGCGATGATCTATTAAAAGATCCTCCACAGTGCTTGAAGTCGTAGCTTAAAGGCTCACCTTAAAATAAAAAGGTGTGGACTGCTGAAAGCAGTGCCAGCCAGGTGAGGACTGAAGGTGGCTCTGCTGGTTTTCTTCTGCATTGTTCATGCATCTTCAGGTGCAGAGTATTCAGCCCTTTCCAGAGTGCTCATCTACAATGAATGTTTCCACTGTTAGTAAGCTGTTTCCACTCACTAACAGCACTTCCAGTACAAAAAGGGATGAGTTAGCAACTCTGTCCCACAAGGTACTGATCTTAAGTTTCAAAATAATAAGTGATAAGGAATTCTCCTGTGTCTGTTTTTTTTCTCTCAAAATTTATTTCTTAGTTTCGTCTGAGTGAGGTGTTTTTCTTCTGTCATTTGATACTTAGCAGGTGGTTGTAATATCATCTCTGTTATATGTCCATTCTGTCATCTAAAAAGTAGTCAACCAAACCTAAGCTACCCAAATAACAGCACGGAGCTGCACTATTTCCATATTAATCCAGAGTCTGCTCTTTTTCAATATGTAGTTAAGAATCTGGAAGATGTATCTTTGTAGTACTTCAATAATCCTGTCCATTACATCAGTTAATTTATAGCAGTGTTAACAGAAAAATCAATAAACATTATTTCTAAAATGTCAGGGATGTTAATGGTTTGATTTAAAAAAGGAGAAAGATTCAAAACTCTGAACAGAACACATTGATGTAGTGTTGTAGAGGCACATCTTGCAGAAACTGTGGTAGGGAAGATTTAAATCATTATGGCTCAGTCATCTTGAAAAATGTGTGTAGGTAGCTATTCTTAGACATACAAATCTTTCTTGCCATATTGTGGGATTTTGCTAAGTGGGGGAGGCTGTATACAGTATATCTTAACAGAAGGTTGCTAAGATCGCTCTTAAATCATTTTGAGTCATATCAACAGTTGCTATGGATCCCCTGCTAATATTTTTGGAAAATTATTAGCACAACTTCCTGAGGAAAGGGAGTCTTACCATTATGGATTGGAAAGCTGTTTCACAGGGAAAAATCTAAGAATGGGAAAGCTGGGTGAATATTTATTTCTGACTAAAATTTGCTGTGATGTATTGAACTTTTGTGGTTTAAACCAAGTGGTGGTATTGTACAAGCTAGCAAGTAGATTTTATTTTAAAACTAAGCATCGATTAATAATGTGTAGCTGCCCTACAGTTTAGTAATTTTTTTCCTGGTAAGACTTTACCTAGTCTAATTTCATAGGAGGAAAAGACCAAATAGGGGACTAATACTAAATGATGTAGAACAAATACAGGGGCTTAATGGATGATTTACATGCAGAGATAGAAAGCAGTAGGAGGATCCTTGCCAATTTCTGGAGCACAATTCAGGATAGACTTTCAGGTCCCGGTACTATTGTTACTTGAGTTGATCAGTTAGTCTGAAATGAAGATTTAGTGAGATTTTCCACACAGATATGTAATTAACTGAATAAAGTACAATGTAACAGTATTGATTCTTTTGATTATTTTCTACTTCTGTAGAAAAACTGTTTCAGTGCTACACATTGCATTTACAGATAATTTATTTGGTAGTGGCTTTCCTTCCATGGCACTTCCCAAGGAGAGTTGTTGTGGAGGAAGTTGTAAGAGCATGTTCTCTCCCTGGTCTGGTGTTTTTCCTTGTGGGCTGAGGTGGGTTGCTCTTCTGTCTTCCCCCTGCCATGACTTGTAACAGTTCACTAGTGGAATAGAAGTGGTTACTGAACATTCCCCCATATTGTGAAAAATTCTAAAATACACAACAACGTTGATTGTGCCATATGAAAGAAGTGGGTATGATGATGACACATTCAGCTCCATTTGAGAGGCAACTGGTATGGTCACAAGGTGTTGAAAACTTTATAAAAATTTCCCTTTTTGTTTTCTGCAACAAGGGCTTTTGGCCAAGCCTTTTGGCAGACTCTTTTTTTTCTTTTTTTTTTTCTTTTTTTTTTCTTTTCTTTTTTTTTTTTTTTAAATAGCATTATAAGTGCCATTTCAATGGAAGTTACGTATCCATGTTAATAGAAAGCAATTTATGCCTAAGCACCTGTGCTCTCAAGTTGTGGAAGCAGATGATATCAGCAGTTCAAAAGCATTTAGACAAATTCATGAGACCGCTTGTCCATAAATGGATGCAAAATTGCCAGGCAAGAATGTGTCCTCCATCACCCTTAATACGGCAGAAATGCTGGAGCAGTACAAGGGGAGTGAGCCACAGGAAAAGGCCAGACTCCTGTTATCCCAAAAAACTTATGTTCCAACTGCTGTTGTTAGAGACAGGATGCATTGCTTGATCGACTATTGGTCCAGACCAGTTAGGCACTTCTTATGTTTTAAGGCAGTCTGAGGTTCAAAAAAGAAAGCGAACTCATCCAAGGAGATGAATTTACTCCATCTGGTCAGACTTGTACATAAAGCTACATACAACCTCCAAGGCTCATACAGCCTCCAGGGCTACCAGCTGAGAGCTCTTGAGGTTGAAAGTCAACTGGACTCCCTTTTTGGCTCTTCTTTTTGTATATTTAATTTCTGGCTGCACAGTAGCCTGATTCAAGAATAAGGGGAGAGACCACCCAAAATTCCCCTGAAGAGTGGGAGCTATTGCTCCTTTAGAAATGGTGGGTTCAAGCTTCCATAAGCTGTAGTTCTTCTGTGCTCTCAGAAGAGAGCTTTGTGATGCAGGCCTGTGTTGATCAAGACATTCATGCGATCAAAGTCTTTTCTAAACTCCGAATCCCAGTTTCATCAAAATATTTAGCTACAGTCCTGAGATGGGCACTTTAGCCTTGCAGGAGGCAGTTCCAGTGTCCTTTTGCCGTTTTCTGTTGTCATGCCAGCATTCACGTTTCTGGTGGTTGCTAATCACTGGTTCAACCTCTGACTCCACCATGCTGCATGTAGATATCCATATTTCCTCGGGCAAACTTGTGACAGATCTGAGATTTAGGTATTAAAAAGTTTGTAGCCTTAAAGTGAGTTTGTCAGTAGGAGAATCACCATGTATATTGACAGTCCTACAGTCTCCATGTAAGAACATCGGATATTCAGGTTCAGTAGTGATTCAGAGTACTTGGTCCAAAATATGTTTTTTCAAACGATAGGTAATGCCATAATAAGATGCTGTGACTGAAGGAGGAGAGCACAGACATCTGCTGGTGAATGGAGAGATGAGGAACAAAGAAAGTCTTCCCTTGGCCTAAACTCAAAACGAGGGTTGAGTCACAGTTCTGTGGACACGTCATTGCCTCCTTATATTTGATATAGTTAAATTAGTGTTCTTCTGCTCTGCTGCAGGAGAAATTTGTTTTCCATTCATTACCTTGTGGTAATTGTCTGTCTTCTGACTACAGCTATCAGTCATACCACCTTTTTGATAAACAGTAAAGAGGAGGTAGGAATATATGCCATCCCATTTGCTGGTTGCAGTATTTCAAACTCAAAAGTCTTATGAAATCTCTCCTCCCAATATCTTTTTGTCCAGGAATTCCTGGGATTATAAAGTGAACCCTTTTGGGGCGTATTTGTCAAATGCCAGTATGGATTTTTTTTTCTTAACTTACCATTTTTTAATCAGGGTAGGAAATCTGTCTCCAGTATCTTTTCCATACTTCCACAGCTTGTTGTATCTTTCAGTTTTGCACCTTAGATGAATCTCTTAACTTAAGAACAGATTTTAAATAGTAATTAATTAAGACTATATGCTACATAACTGAAATGGTGACAACTGAATTAATCTTATTTTGGCAAGCATGGAAGAAGAATCATCTGTTTATTTTCTTAGGAAAATGGTTGAGATGCCATTTCTTGACAATATAACTATGGTCCTGCCAATTTTAACTATAAAGTTTTCTTAAAGAATCCTAAATGCAAGTTACATGCCTGTGAAAAGTTTAAGCTTTAAAAATATAGTTTTGTCTGAGCATCACCTAGTGCTTTGATTCCTCTTGTTCTTAAAATTGGTAATTCAGAATCCTTATTCTATATATAAAATATAAAAATATATAAATATACACATATATAAATATCAGTAGTATTGGCTATAACATTGTGCTTGTCCTGAATTATCTCTTAGGTATGCTTTCAAGGATATTGTGTTAGCTATTCAATAACTTTTCAAGAAATAATAAAATTATAAATTGTAAAAAAGGATCACCACTCCCTCAAAACTGTATATATTCTAGAGTGAGGCAGATAAACTGATTTTGGGGATGAAATATGAAATGGGTCTTGGTCATCCAGTTATTATATTTTTTATTCTGTAGTATCAAGTATTACAATAATAGGTTACCTCTGCACAAAAAGCACATATGTCCATCAGCTCTTACAGCAGTCTTTTCTGTTGTTATCATTGTCCTAGTTATAGAGATCACTATATGGAGAATATTTTTATCTTTTGAATACATCTAAAATAGGAAGAGCCTAAAGATGTAAAGTAAAGTTTTACTAAAGTAAAAGTGATTTAAGCTCATTTCCATCTGCCACCCTTGAAAACACTTTTCCTCTGGGAAACTGGCTTTTTCTGTGACTTTCTAACGTGCAGTGTGCATTGTACAAGAGAAGTAAATCTGTCTTCAGAGATCATGGGTAGAGGTATTGTTCCTGTTCTGGGTGCACCCTGATAGTTCTGGTAGCTTTAAAAACGGAAAAGCAAGATTGATGTTTTTGTGGCATCGAACTGTAGACATACTCAGCTGTCACATTCAGCAGGAGCCGCAGCTGTCAATGTACATAGCAGTAAGTTAGCAGTGTAGAAGTGATGTGTGTGTGGAGCATGGGGTGTCCGAAGGAAAAGATGGTTTTGCTGCAATCTGTAGTCAAGAGGCAGCATTCAGGCTGTGATCAGCCAGGCTTAATGTCATTAGCAGGGCTTTGAGACGTCCTTTACGAGAAAAGCAGTTTGTGCCATGAAGTGTTTGTTCCTTCAGACCCTGCATTTCCACCTTCGTGGCCACGATGGACTTCAAGCAGCAGGTACAAAGCGGTAGGTTTGCCTCAATGTACAGAAATTCTGGCTGCATTAAGGGTCCTCAGATGTTTGTGTTACAGGAGCTGCCAAAGCAGCTCCATTTTCCTTGGGAAAAAACCCAAAACGTTAGCTGTTTGATTAATTGCCTCTTCAGCTTGGACTTCATATTTGATGAAAGAAGGATAGGATCCAGCTTAGTTACCTGTGTGAGGTTAGTAGTAGTAAAAGTATTAATAAAAACTTGTCACTGAAGTTAGTTGTTATGTCTTTCGAAATACACAGGGAGCAGATACATTTAATCATAAGGGCAATTGCAACTGCTCATCTGCAAAGAGGAGCTTGAGCATAAATCAAAATCCCTCTGCACCCTTCTCCTCCAAGAAAAAGAAGTTCAGTAATGACAGAAATTTGCTTTTTCGGTCTAGTTTGCACTTCTTTGTCTCATCAGGGTCCCTTCAAGTTTTCCCTTGCTCAGTACCATTGCAGATTTATTTTGATTGTCTAAGAAAGTGGAGGAGAACAGCAGTAGTTGCACTTTCACAGTCATCCTTCAGCACCCGTTACAGACAGAAGTAGGTTGTTTCATCTTCAACGGGCTTAGCAGTGGGAGTGCTTCTCTGGGTTTTACGGCAAAGTTACAGAAACTTTCCTCGGTTATTTTGGCAGGATGGCTTGGCTTCTGCTTGTAAATTGAAATCAAGGCGACTATAAATATGTCACCTGTCCCAGGTAATAAACTGTATACCGTGTCCGCTAGGATAAATGGCTTTTTTTTGGAGTTGATTACTTTTTTTTTAGGCTTTTTTGGAGCTGATGGCTATTACAGCAAGCACATTTATTTCAATAGCCATTTTACCCTCTCTGAAATCTTTTAAAATTGTAATTTCTCTGTAACCAATACCAGTCCTATTACTAAAACATTATTTTTATGAAATGGCTGTTAGACCAGTAATAGAAATGTTGCGACCAATGTCAGTAGGGTGGAGAAGCCCTACACAATTAGCATCCTAACAGCAGCTTTATTACTATGATCTACACCTTCTGTCAGGGTGATAAATGTTCCCTCTGTAATTACAGTTCCTTAAGGTTGTGTCTGCAACATAGCGATTCCATAGTTTCTGTTGTAGTAGTTCCATTATTAGAGGAAAATATTCTGTAAGGAGAAGAGGAGAGAGGGAAGTTTGGAACATTTTTCTTGTGACAACTGTTGCTGTCCTGTTGTCTTGGCAAGCACCATCCCTGCCCCCTGTAAACACAATGTCCATACCCTCATCTGGCTTCAGTGCTCAGGCTTAAAGTCTCCCTGGCCCTCATTCATAAAAAGGTTACTCCCTTTTTACACCTGTACCTGAGCACATGTGTAATTTTAAGCATAAAGTAATCCCTTTAACCACCAAGCTCAGCATGGTTTAAATTCCACATCTGCACAGTTACTTTTCTGGCTGTGGGAACACACAGTCAATCCGAAGAGCAAAATTTTATTTCTTTTTTTCTGAATGGGTAGAGTTAGATTTTATTGACAAACAAGTTATTATTGATGTCTATAAAAACAAGAAATGAAAAAGAAGATAGATGGTGAATTCAAGAACATAAAATACTTACAGTATCATAATACTGTGTGAAGGATTTTTACTTAAAAACAGGCATTTGTTTCAGTACGTGTGGTCAAAAATCGGTGAACAGGGTTTCAGCAATTTCTATATTCATTGCATCACTCTTCCCATTTCCCTAACCGGAAGAGATTATGGGGGACATATTTTATTAATCCTGCCTTCTTTTTCTGACCTGATGACTGGGATTGTGAGTGCTGCTGGGAAGATGTCTGAAAAGAATCAGTCCTGGCTGTGGTGTTTGGTGGTTGTATCCTGCATGGAAGTTTTGACACCCCTCCATGAATTTATTTTTCCAAAGCAACATCATGCAAACTGGATCAGGGAAGAGGCAGTTTCGGGCACAGATCCCTTGCACTATCATAAATGGAGAGACTGTAAATGTTATGATGGATGCTTGAAGGCAGTTTAATGTAGCACTGGAGAAAATAGAAGTCATTACTACTGGAAGAGCTCCAGTTATGACAGAGAAAATAAATGGTGCTGTTACAAGAGATGTACTGACAACAAAATACCTGCTGGCTGGGGAAGAGAAGAGCAGAGCACAGTACAGATATCTATGGACAATTACCCGTTACCTGAAGTAATGTTTATTTTAAATTTAAATCAGACATGGATAGTATTTCTTATACGTGCTGCTTGATAAAATGACATAATCCATGCTGACAGAAGTTTTAGACTTAATTATGCTTGTACTTAGGAGCTACCCAATCTTTGCCACTGTTCAGATTTGTGTCTTAACATGTGCTATAGGTGTAACATAGGAGAGAGGATGAAGTTTTTTACATCTTAACTCTTGGTGACCCAGTGAGGGACGGTCCAGTTTCATTAGTAAATGATGACAGGAGAGGTGAAGAACGGTTGACCAAGCCCGCACGTCCCTGGTGGACTTCTTGGGAAGAGGCTGCCTTACAGCACACACAGAAAGCTGCTGCTCAGCTGAAATGTTTTTCAGCCCCCTGGGAGCCTGTAGCATTCATTTTTTGTTGTTGTTGCCAAGGGCTCAGGCACACTGTCTAAGGTAAACCTCAATGAAAGAGGTTTAAGCTCACCAGGTTAACCTCACAACCGAGGCAGTGCATCCTGTGCACCCATGTTTATAGTTGTAGCTAATGAATAGTGAGCGGTTCACTGCCCGTGCCCAGTCACATTCAATCTTGTGTACCATTCCTAACCAAAACTACATGAATTTTCATCCAACCAAATGGAAGCATTTCACATCATTCACCCATCTATCTCTTGCATGGTTTTGTATGGGAGGAGTTGAAGCAACAACTACAGAAATTGTTACAGAATATCCTTAAAAATCTTTCTTGAAGTCACCAAATAAAGAGGTCTTTCTACAGAAATTAAATGAAGCAACATTTTGAGTGTTCAAATTCACTGGCGCCAGTTGTGGTCTGTAAAAATTTTATTTCCCTCGGAAGCTGGGTCAGACTTGGAGGGATGTGCAGATACATGATGGGACTCCAGTGGATGGTGCTGAAGAGTCTTATGAATCAGCCTTGTGGATGGATAGATAGATACAAGATCAGAGATAGGTACAAGAAAATAATGCTGCTGATTTCAAATAAACTGTGTGTCAGTGTATTACTGTCCAGAAGAGTTGCGGGCAACCTGCAAATGGGTTCTTGCTGTACAATGCCAGCCAGTAATTGTGAGAATTGACTTGAAACTCTCACACATTACTCTCTAAAATGCATTGCTACATGACCGATTGGAAAAAGATTAACTGTAAACTGAAAATGGGAAGGCTCTTTTATAATATTTAAAGTGGTTTGGGGGTTTGGGTTTTTTTTTGCATGAAGTCCCAGTAGGACTTTGTATTTTTCACGTAACTGGCTCATGGATCAGGCTAGCTGAAGGCTAGTATTGCTGCCCTAATATTTTGCTCAGGATATGCTTCACTGCACGTGGAATATCATCATTCCACCAGATGACTGTGGCAGGTAGTAAATACGCTCATGGAGCTGGTGCTGCACAAACTTTCATTCATTCTCCCACTTTAGAAAGTGTTTGGGAAGGAGGTGGGATTCATTGCGCTGCAGACACAAACCCCCCCTCTCTCTCGGGGCACGCCAAGAGCAGCAAAAGTGTGATTTTCCTGCTTTTCCTGACTTCAGAGCTGACCTGTAGGAATTGCCCCCTGCAGTGAGAAGGTAAACCACCATCTTCAGTTCTGGACTTGTCTGCAGTGATTACCAGCAAGGGCAGTAATTAATGGCGCTTTGACTACGCGAAACCTGACAGCAGCCGCTGTACAATAATGAGATCTAGCTGCTGCCAGTCTGGGCCAAATCTGAACTGGTGACCTGGCAATGAAAACGCTCTGCAGCCCATTACCAATTCTGAAATCATTCAGGCCTTTGATAACTCTTGCATTTTTATTGGCAGCTGCCCGGTACTTCCTTCTCAGAGCTGCTGTGTCAGTGGTTTAACCTGGAGTATACATTAAAGCCTCAGGGGGATGCCATTATATACAGGATTTGAAATTCAGGATTTGACTAAATCAGATCTGATGCTCTCGGAGTGTTTTCCCTGATGCTCAACAGCTCTTCTTCCCTGCCTCAGCCTTTTCCCCTTTTAGAGGCTCCTGCTTAATGGGTCTTGGCTCAGGATTTCTTTTAATCTCTTCTGCTTTTGTGTTTTTCCTATCAGTGTGTGACATATACCTATCTTTCAGGTTTTGAATAAACAGCATGGCAATCTTGCAGTTTCATGCCTTTTATTTAGGGTAAGAAAGGTACACGCAGCAAGCTTATTGAAAAATTCCAAGACACATCTGTTTTGCATGACATCATGCCTGTGGACTTCCAGTGCTGAAGGATCTGTGTAGTAATGAACTTCAGTTTCCTGGATTAGAGGTGAACAAATAAGGGACAATGCTCAGTTTTCAAAAATACCATGCTAAATGGAAACTAAACAACTCTTCCTCAATGTGCAGGCAATGCATGCCATTCTGAGAGCCCGGCCAAGGAGCAGCGTGAGTTTAACTAAACCCCTGGGTCATTTCATTGTTGCCATGCAAAATTCTGTGGATTATAGTGAGATTTACACATTTACCCTGACACAGCTGTTAATTCAGGAAGTGTATGAAGCAACCCTTGATAGTTCAAAGAGTAAGAAGACAAGCTAGGAAAGAGATTTGACTAATGAAGACCAAGTGCCCTCAGAGCCTTCTTATCAACCCAGAAGTAGATGGCTGGGTCCTGAAGCAAAAAGCTCTCCCTTTACATCTGCTGCATCTGGAGGGGAAGAAAGAGCTTTTCTACCTGTTAAAGAATAATGGAGGAGAGATTGCAGGGAATTCGGAGTATGAACTGATTTCACCTCTGTAAGGTGCTCGTAAGTCACAGATTGATGCCAAAGATAGTGGGACCAAGGATGTTACCTTTTGAAAAACTGAGCAGCAATGCACTCAACACTTTTCCTTATGGAAATCTAATTCTTAGAGTGTGGGGATTTTTTCAGTGTCACTCTGTCATGTTGTAAGAAGAGGAAGGACTGAGAGAAAAAAGATCTAGAATATGACGTTAATGAGCTATTTTAAAAAATTGAGTGTGGCCTGCATTTGTCACTGACTGGTTCTTTGCTGGAGCAAGAAGTGCAGGATAGAATCAAATTCCAGGTGACAGGATGGTTGGGAGTAACTTCAGGCTGAATATTAAGCTTTGGGATTTATCTTTATGCTATATTCAGAGTGCTAAATCACTTAAAGCACAGATTATCTTCTCTGTTCTTTTTGGTAGTGTGTGCTCCTTCTTTATGCTCTTTCTTTGTGTAAGGGAGTTGGCTGAAATTAATCTACTTTTATTTCCCTTTGCTTAATAATTTTGTAAATATTATTAACTATTTTTTTGTTTTGTTTTTTTGCTATCTTTGAGGAAAATCATTGGTACAATCTATGTATTTTTCTGGAATTATTTGGAGACCTATTTAAGATGATTTAAACTAGCAGATTATTAGGATTTTTAATTCAAACTACCACTTTTTCTCAGTGGAAAACAGCATCAGTTCACTTTTACCAACAGCAGATGGTAGCATTCTTGTGCAAGTTACCTGTTTGCACTGCAATGTAAAACAAAGCTTTGTGAACGTTATTTTTTGTATGTTCTAAAGCTTCTGGAAGTTTTTTAATAGTGTCTCTAGACACAAAATGATTGATATTCATGGGTACATTTTCAGCTTATGAGCCAAGTGTGCTTCAGCTGTAAGAGACCCTGTTTAATACTTTATAATATAGAACACGTCCTATTTTCTGAATATGACAGGCCAGGATTCGTTTTTTTGTCTCTAGGCAAGGGGCTGGAGAAGAAGTTTTTACTGTGTAGCAGCAAGACTTGCTCTGTGACCGTCTTCTCTCCAGTGCAGTAGTTTACTACATGCTAGAGTAAAATGCCATCACAGAATTAGGGAACTCTCATTCCGACCGTACCAGCTAGGACGAGGGAAATCTGTGTCAGAACATAAATTTAGTATTTCTTCTTTGCCATTGAGAAACAGAGCCACCACAAGAAACACATCTAAGGAAAAGGGCCTTTACCCGGGATAAAAGCACCCATCACATTAATCCTCACTGCAAACAGGCTGTCGTGGCATTTCATATATGTCATCTTCCTTGCCTGGAATCCCTCCTGTGCTGTTACACCCCTTTACTCTGTGTGTGTGTGGATGAGGTAGGATTTGTTTATTTTGGTGCAGAAGTAGCGGCAGTGACCTCAGCAGCGTTAAAGGAAAATCACTTGCCCGGGGCATGGTGTGCGAGACAGTGGGACACACAGTTCTGGTGGTATCGCCGGCGCGAGAGCTGATGGGGTCACCGTTACGGCTGTGCACCGAGGGCAGGATTGATGAAGTCAGAACACGTTTTCTGCCGGCGGAGCGTTGGGTCGAGTTTTCAGCAGCACCATGTGCAGTGGGAGGGTGTGGAGGAAACAGAGTCTTGTCATGTTGTAGGGTGTGTATCTGAAAACTGATGCTAAATGATTTTCTTTTTTCCCTCGGGGCAGCTTTGACTGGGTTTCTTGAAGATCAACCTTTTTTAGGACGCTTTTCCGTACAATAGCCTAAAATGAGGATATGCCACCTAGTGGAAGTTAAAGCCTCTTCGTTCTTCCCCCTCACAGGCCCCAAATTAAACTGTGTTTACTTCCCAGCACCAGTTTGAGAAGATGCAAGGACAGGGAGTCAAGATTCTTAAAGAGCTTTTCCATGGAGAGAATTTGTTTTATGTATTACATTTGATCAGTAGCTTGGCCCGCTTGCATTCAGGTAATGCTTACACAGTAATTTCTTGAATTACTTTTGAAAACCATTACATTTTAACTGAAATGGTGGTGTAGCCTGGTGGGTGATCTTACTTCTCTTTGAAGACGAGAGAATATAGTCCAAGATACTAATTTATCAATGACTGCCAGTAGAAGAGCAATGTGGGTTGGATTCTGAAATGAGAAAAGTTGCGTCAAGGATTAATTGGCCCCTGCTTTGTCTTTTCCAAATGCAAATGGTGTCTTTTCTGTTTCCTTCTGGTGTAATAAAACAAATGATATTCCCTCTTAGGAGCACCCCTTACTTGGGCAACCGTTTTTTGTTCTGCACCCCTGCCGCACTAATGAATTCATGTCTTCTGTACTGACCAGCACTCGGAAACAGAACAGGTGAGAAACAGCACTGTGCCTTGCAAGGCTTTATGCAATGCAGGTAAAGTAAATCAGCCCAGAAGTGGAAATGGTCAAAACAACTTCCTTGGTCCAAATAGAATAAGATTCTAGATTGTCACCTAAGGACTAAAAGTTAAAATATATTTGATGAAGTGAAAGAATAGGCCCATCTGAAGTTATTTTATGACTGCCAAGTCTGTCTGCGATTCAGAAAAGGTTGGGATAACATGTTTATGGTGCTTTTTTTTTTTTCCTCCTAGACACACAAATTACATTATATTGTGGCTCAGTACTGTAGGCCCAGTTGTGGGTCTAAATCTGCCCCTGAGTTATGCAAAACTAGCACCTGAGCAGAAATACAAATGCTGATTCAGTTGAAAGGTAAGAGAAAATGAAATCACCTTTTTCCTCTCCCATCTTCCTATTAAATTAAAAAGATCAGGTGGATGTCTGGCAAAAGCATTGTCTTTTCCTTGTGAGCTCTTCATTCAGTTTGTTTAGGACTTACCTTTCTGTGTTTTGCTTACATGGCTGCCTTGTTGCCTTACTGACCTTGCAATGAAAATTTGCACTGAGATGTGCTTCGCCTGTTGCTGACACTCTTCATGACTGTCAGAAGGTCCCTGATGTCTTGGGGCCTTTCTCAGGTGTGTGAAGGCATTTTATGGTAGTCCCTCCAGCACATGGTGGTGTGATCTAGCATACTTCTGCTACAATGATTTTAATTTCATCTTTTCTCTTGATTTCTCTGTTTGATGTCTCCATTTTAGACCTCTGAGCTGACGGACAGATGATGGGTAGCTGTAGTAAAGCGACTGTAGAGTTTCCTAGGGATGAAATCAAACACAGGAATCCTTCCTGGCTGGTCAGCAATGCAAAGATGACCGTTCATGGCTTTTTCTCTGGCAAGAACTTTCCTGGTTACAGTCAAAGACCTACGAGTTGGTGGCAGCTGTGAGAACAGCTCTCAAGCATCACCGAGACCTGAACTCCTTTGTGGTTGCATTGACCCCTTGAAGTCCCTCATTTCCTACCTCTGTTCTGCTGTGGTTGTGGCCTTAGTAACACTGCACACAAATGCACAAGCCTATGGTTCCTTGATGCAGAGGTGAGATGCTGGGCTTGGATCTACTAAACTTACCTGCCAAAAATCATGTCCCTAGAAAATCTGCACCGTCTGTGAGGATAGGTACAGCAAAACACTTGTAGGATGTGGTTAAAGCTTGTGGCAATCAGTGTATGGGCTGAGACTGCTTTGCCTGGGGACCTCACCTTGGTGAGGCCTCACCTTGAGTACTGTGTCCAGTTTTGGGCCCCCTACCATAAAAAAGACATTGAGGTGCTGG
>JAOXJM010000019.1:73714606-73725530 GCA_026413425.1 Tringa solitaria
ATGGGGCTTTGAGTAACCTGGTCTGGTGGGAGGTGTCCCTGCCCATGGCAGGGGGTTGGAACTCTATGGTCTTCAAGGTCCCATCCAACTCAAACCCTTCTGTGATTCCCATGGTAAAGAGGAGCAGAGGATGACTCGTGCACTAGGAACTGGCATGAAACAGTCTTAAAAGCGAGGAGGACATGGTGGCATCGGCTCTGTTATGCGTGGAGTGGCCTTGGATGCAGCTCAGGGTGCCTTTTATTCTTCAACAGTGGTCTTGGAGGTCACCAAGCCCCTCAGTTCCCCTGTATCCTTATCACGTGCCTGCCAAGCTGCTCCCAATGTGAGCAAAAGCAGAAATCTCATGTATGGTATATTTAGGGTGAGCTAGGGAGATGCTAAGGAGCTGTGGTGATGGTAGCTGAGCCAGGACTTCTTATTTCCAACTTCTTAAATAACTACATTGCTCCTAAGTCTTCTGGTGGATCTATGCCAGGGTAAAGTCCTGTAACACAAGCTGGAATTCTGAAAGCTGCTGTTAGTCTATACTGCCAAGCTCTAGCAATCTGCAGATGCTGACTGAACAGGCACAGCAGCCTCCTTCAAGCAGTCAAGTCCACTTCTTGAAATAAAAAGTCATGAACTTTCCCTTGCCTTTTTGGGATTGCTGTGAAGGGGCAGTATTTAGATCTATGCATCTTAATTAACACAACCTGTGTTTACAGGTTAAACAGAAAATGCACACTTTATGCAGGGGTGTTTTTACATTCAATCTGGATAGAATAAATAATCAAAAAGCATAATAAAGACCCCAACAAAACCCAGAAAACCCAGTAACTTTTTTAGCAGCAAACATTATTATAAAATCTCTTCAGAAGATGCAATTCCACCATGGAGAATGTAATCCCTATTTGGTAATTTTAAGAATCAGGAAGTTAATCTTGTAAAAATGCTAGGGCTTTGCTTTACAATCTTAAGAATATTAGGAATACTTACTACTTGAAAGCTGACTAGGAAGGGAATTGACAAATAAATAAAATGAATGTACTGAAACAAAGGCAGTTAGTGCCCAAATATTCACTATCATGTTAAGATCTAGGAAAGATGATTTGAGATGATGTTACTGCAGGTTTTGCTACTTCATTTTACATTTTAGTAGGACTTTGGGACACTTCTGTTACGACATTGTTTCTTAATTTCACCATGTTCTTCAAAATTAGTACTGTTTGTTTAATCCAAAACCAAAGAGAAGTGCTCAGGTTTAGTTATTGTCATCCATTGCAAAAATGTTCACTCAGACATACCACCTAGTGTTCAGTGGCATGCAGAGGATATATTTGCATATGCAAAACATTTATTATGGCACAGAAAGGCATACAAAAATTATCAAATTAAAATGGTTTTTTAGTACTTGTGGTGGTGCAAGCTCCCCCTGGGTCAGGACCAGCCAACATTGTGTTCTTGTGTTGGTGCAGATGCAGTGGGCTAGGACGATCAGGAACTTCCTTATTTTGGTTGCAAGTCCGGTGAGGTGGGGCAACTAGGCACCCCCTAACCATACCTGAAACTCCTGCTACCTGGATCACAGCCTGCTCTGGAAGGTACCGGAATTACCTGGCAAATATTGTGGCCAAAATGGAAAAATACTGGCCAAAGTCAATCATCTTGCGATCCTCTAAACGGTGACCCTGAGTGAGACCCTTTCAGCTGTCAGGGATCGCAGCAGGCTGTGACCCAGTATCTCCCCCTGAGTTCTCGGGGACATCTCTCAGGGTAGATTTTGTGAGGATTTCAAAGAGTAGGTTTCCCAGGGTAGTTTTCGTGAGGATTTTGAAGATTAGATTTTGTGAGGATTTTGAAGAGCAGATTTTGTGAGGCTTTCAGAGCTAGTCTGCTGACAACTGCCAGCAAAGGAAAGGAGTGAGTAACTCACTACTGTTGAATTTCTCTAGGTTTCAAAGATCGTTTGATACCAATAATTTACTACTTTTTGCAAAAAGAGAAACAATTACATAGGTTAACCGCTCTATCTGTTTGTGGCTAAGTTTGTGTGTCTGCAGTTTGATTTAGGAAACAGTTGTAAGTCTTATGTTTGTGTGTGTGTGATTTGATTTAGGAAACTGTCGTAAGTCTTACGTGAGCCTTGCCATTTGTCAATCTTATAACTAAGTGGCTGTGTTGGTTAGAGCAAATTTTGTTACATCACTCTCTTAATTAGAGTCATAGAATTGTCTATGTTGTAAGGGACCTTTAAGATCATCTAGTCCAACCATTAACCTAACTCTGATAAAAAAACCCACCCACAACCCGTCACTAAACCCTGTCACTAGGCACTGTATCAACCCATCTTTTGAATGCCTTCAGGGGTGATGCCTCAGCCACTTCCCTGGGCAGCCCATTCCAATGCTTAATAACCCTTTCAGTCTGATAATTAAGTATTGTTAAAAATCATTCAACCTAATCCTGTTTTAATAAATCTTAAATTGCTGCTACCTCAAAGTTGGGCAGGACCCTAAAACTGACATTCATGACAATACTCTAGCTTGCACTAAAGGAACTTACAGTCTTGGTCTCTCCTTCTTGTCCCTGTCCAAGCCCAACAGAGAAACACTGTCTGCTTTGGCAACCTTGAACCCCATGACTGTGACCAACAGGGTGATCCTTCTAACCAAAACCAGCAACCAGGACTTTTGTCATTTTCCTAGAATTTAGCAGTAACCAGATTGTTAAAAACAACTGTACAATTTGATTGAAATTTGTTACAAGAATAAAGTCAAGACTAGCTTTGGTAGATTTACATGCATATGTATGGTGGAGTAGATGTAACCCTGAGTCTGTCAAAATAGCCTCAAGTTGGGAAATTTGAGGTTGATGATTTCATAGTCTGTGTTTACTAATGAGCAGAACACAGTAGTTCTACACTCCCCAAAGTGCAGGGTGTGTAACTTTACTATTTCTGAACTGTTACAGTGGGACAGTTAACTTTATTGGGTTTGGATGCAGGTCCATTTGACAAAGGAGCGAACCGGACATGGAGCAGCAGTTTCTCCTCATGGGGCAGCCCCACGGTCAGGCAGGGTGCCTGGCACAGACTTGGCCCTGTCCCCGATGCTCCCAGCCACAGGTGCTATCCTGGTTTGAGGTAAAACAGAACCAGTTTCCTTTTCAACAGTTTTAATTTTCAGCTAAGCCTCATCTAACTAACTGAACTCTCAGGAATTGATGGCGTATTTTTCAGGCACTGTCAGCTTATGTCAGAGATAAGGCCTAATGGTTATAATTAATACCAAGGAATGGTATACAGAGAGACTCTTGCTTATACTTATTTCTATAACAGCCAGGGTCAGCTGACTTTGTTATTTCCCCCATTGGCTGGTGGGAAATGGAAAAGTGTAGAGAAGTCCCACCTGTGGGGAGGAGCGGACAGGAGAGGTGACTCCAACAGGGTATTCCATCCCAGCTGCCCCATGCTCAGCATAAAAGCTGTGGCCTCTTTGATGGCTTTGAGGATCAGCCCTCTTTCTTCAGTGGCCGGTGTCCAAGGAGGAGCCTGTATGTTCGTCTGCTTTTGATCCCAGGCTGTGTATTCCTGAATGTAGATCTGCAATCCAATTCCTGTCTGGCTCGTAGTCCAGTCTGGGACTTTCCCAGTGCCTGCTGGTAGTATGATCGTCATCCTGGGAGCTTGATACGGTTTTGTATATATTGTATGTATTTCATTATTTTCTTATTAGTACTATCTTTTAATTTTATTATTTTATTATTAATATTTCATTAAAGTAGTTTCGTTTCTTTCAAACTGATAAATCTCTCTTTTTCTCACTTGGGTGAGAAGTTAGAGAGCATCTGTCATTTGTTTTAGTGGCCAGCTCAGCCCAAACCACAACAGGTGCCCCACCAGGCCCTGCAGAGCCGTGCTTGCAAAGGCAGCCAAAAGACCCTGCTCCCGTTGGGTCCCCCCCTGGCCAAGAATCAGAGGCTTCCTTCTTGATCCAGTCTCAATCCATACCAGCTGCAGTAGGGCCTGGAGTCTGTATGGAGATTTCTCCGGATAGGATGTCATCCTTTGGGGTTGTTGGGAAGGCTGCAAGGAGTAGAAGGCAGGCAGGAAAGAGAGTTGTAACAGGATTATTTTCTGCATCATCCCAGCCTGTGCGCTGGAGATGAGGGCTGAAAGGCCTGCAGGCAAATTAGTTGCCCCAAGAGAGGATTTTTTTTGAGACAAGCCTTTTCTATATATTGAGGCCAGTTTTCTGTCCATGCTTCTGTTGGATTGTCAGTGTATTGTGAATATATCTGAATTGGAGGAGCAATGCATGTTGCAAAGTAAAATAACAGTAATGATGTATTAAGTGCTGGTACTTTGTACAGTGACTGATACCTCATACTTTGCTTGAGTTGTGTTATTTTAGAAAGCTGCTCAGTTCATGGTGGCCTGGTATGTCATCTGAAGGTAAGTATAAACTGTGTAGAAAATACATCGTGCCATAGTCTGCCTGAGGAGATGCTAGTCAGAGAGATAAATTATCTGTGTTTAAAATTACGTCTGCAGTCTCATTTGTTGCGTGCAAACTCGGTGTGTGTAAAATCACTGCAGCATCAGGCAGAACAGCTGTCATCTCGGGGTCTCCATCAATGTTTGTGTGATCATCTCATTTGACAGGGGTTTTGCTGGACTGTGGTGACACATTCGGGGATGTGCGGGATGCAGGCATTACAGACTGGCCACCTATCAGTCTCTGATTGCTTGCTTCACAAACCTCACAAAACTGTGAGCCCTTATGCTGAATATCGTCAGCAGCTGCTTGCTTTCTCTCGCCTGCGAGGGAGATCCAAAAAAAGAACAGTCTTTAAAGTGCGGGGAGATCTGCTGTGCCTCCTCCCTGGCAGTGGAAGTGTCTGAACTGCCATGATGAAGTGAGAAACAGCTAAGTGATAGCCGCTTTATTGTCAAAGGAGCAGTTTTGCAGGAACAGTAATCACGAGTAAGAACTTGCTGCCAGAGTGGGAAAAAAAAAGATGATAAACAGCAGTTTAATCCTCTTATTTGGAACATTGGCCTCTTCTAGCTCATTATAGCCCATCTTGTAGGATGTAAATAAAACTGTTGACTTCCCATTCACTTTGTTCTGCAGGAAGTTCATCAGATGCATCGTGGAGTTGAATGTGGCCTTATGTGCTCCATAAAACAGTATGTGTGCTTTGCCCATGATGCTCTGTGTTCACTCTTTGTCTGCTGGGGTTGAACCATGTGGCTGAGTGAGCTTTGGTTGGTTGGTTTCAACTTAAAACAGGCAAACGTACAACATTGTCTTGTCAACTGAATCACAGTAGCTCATCTAATCATGTCCTTGTCAGGACTCTTGCATGTCCTGAGAGACTCCATTCAAGTTTTCTTTTTAAACTCAGTAAGGCAGAGGTGGTGGTTCTGTTTTCATTCCTCATCAGAATGAAGTAAATACTTAGGATGACTCCTTTGCTTTCAGTGGATCTCATTTCCTTTTAGATACCGTGTGAGTCTGTTTATCCTCAAACCTCATAAAAAAGCAACATTTTTGAGAACTGCATCAAATGTTTAATATTATTGTTGTTGTTATTATTTGCAAGTGTCAAGAGGTAAGGAAAGACTTTTCTTCATGCCCTTTGCTTCTGCCACTTCTTCAGATGATGATTGCTGATCAGTGAATTACTATCAGCACCTGTCATGTTAGTGTATGGTGAGGAAGTCACTGTATTTTCACTGATTTATACTGGTTTAACATAACTTAGCAGTTTGGCATTACGTGTTTTCTTGGTTGTCTGCAAAACCCCCTTTGTTTTATTTCTTCACTTTTGCTCCCATGCTGATGAAGAACACTTAGAAAACAGCAGCATGTGAATGAAATCTCAAAGCACCATCAAAAAGCTCTCTGTGCTTTCCCCCCCACTTATTTCAGAGGAATCTATGGGTCAGGAGTACTAAGATGTTTAACAGGCCAGTGACATTAGTGGCTTCACAGTTTTTAGACGAGTGTGTGACACTTCTGCCTTTTTCCAGGGCTCCTTAAAATTTTCAGCTGAGCCATGCCTCTGTACTGGTGTAGTTATTCTAAGTTTAACATCATACATTTCTGATGCTTCACAGCACATTTAGAGATTGTTTTCAACTGGTACTTGTTTATTGCCACGCTCCCTTATCTCATTTTTCAAGCTGGGATTCTCACATAAGTATCTGGATTCCTCCTTAAATTGGATAGAAGCAGTACTACTGAGGACAAGCTGTTGAGGGATTTTAAAGATTAGTGAATACTCTCTGTGTCGCTGAAAGAGAACGAATTAAGATGGCAAATCCTTTTTAATAGTTACGATGCTAAATCCCCTATATTTATCTCATATTTGGGATGCAATAAGGAGGAGCTCTTGATGAGTGAAGCAGGGCTTACTGTGTGATCACATCAGCGGGTACCTGGCGTTAGCTGCCGAGCGAGAAGTAGCGGGTATGGGGGGTGTGTGTGTACATAGATGGGTATACACATACACTAATACACGTAGCTGTTAGGAGGAGCAGGTTGTGACGATGTCCTGGCTGATACTGGAGAAGGGCGTAGTGGGACTAAATGTCAGCCAGGTGCTGGTCTGCGCTTTCTTTCGAGAGCCCACGCTGAAGGCAGGTACCAAGAACAGTTGGTTCTGCCAGCATTTCTGCCTGTGTTCTTGAAGGTGGCCAGACTGCACAGAGGTGTGCTGCAGCTCAGCGCCTGGTCCACCAGTAGGCATCCTGATTTCAGCTTTCCTGGTCCTGTGTAGACACTTCGAGGACGACCCATCCCACAACCAACCCACTCTATGCACAGTGGTGTGTTGTGCACCTCAGTGTCTCTGTCTGACAGTTCAGAAACAGAGACGCTGTTATTCTGTGGGCATTTAATATCTGTGGTCTGGCTTAGAGTTACCTGTAAGCATAAAAACAACTGAGTGAGAAAGCTGGACACACACAAACTGAGTTAGAGCTGAGGAAAGGAAACCACTTCCAAATATTTGCCTTTTTTTTAACCTTGCTGGCTTTCACGTCTGTAAGATGGGGATAATACCGTTACTCTGAAGGTATTATAAGACTTCAAAATACATGTAATTCTCTGTTTATCATATGGAA
This sequence comes from Tringa solitaria, assembly GCA_026413425.1. Lineage (NCBI taxonomy): Eukaryota > Metazoa > Chordata > Aves > Charadriiformes > Scolopacidae > Tringa > Tringa solitaria. The sequence continues at coordinate 73,721,721 of JAOXJM010000019.1, forward strand.
GGAGAAATTTCAAAGCTGTTTGGAAACAGCACCTTCACCTTTCTTTAAGGTTAGGGTTGAGTACAGATAAGAAGTGCTCTTCGGCGTTATTTTAGAGCCTGGAGAGACCATCTGTTTTTATTTCTTTTTTTTTTTTCCTTAGCCAACAGCTCCCATCCTGGTAGAGTTTCCCCAGAACGTGTAATCTCTAATTCACGAGGAAGGAGGAGCGTGCCCGCAGTCGGTGTCTGCCGTCAGAATAAATCTGAGGACAGGAGGAATTTCTCCCGTGGGTGCCGGTGCGGCGATGGAGCGGTGAATCCCGGACCCCATTGGCCGGATCTGCTGCCCGTCAGGCTGCCGGGCAGAGCGAGGACTAGAGGAGCCCTCCGGACCAGAGGAGCAGATGTACTGGCTGTGGAAGGACCCTCTCTCTTCCCAATGGAAAGAAACGCTGCCCTTGGATTCCTGCTGCTGTTTCTGTACGTGGGATTCACGGTGTCTGTGGAGCAAATGATCGCGGCGGTGGATGGCGGGTCAGTAATTGGGTGTGTATCCGCAAACTGTTGGTGGAGTAGAGTGCATGTTTTAAATGTTATAATGTGCCGTGTAGAAGCAGATTCAGCTGCAGTTTAGAGTGTCAGAATGCGATTTTAATTTTCTTTTCAGCTTTGAAAAACACCTGGGGCTAATACAGAAATAAATTATTTTGAAACCTACACTTTAAAACAATTTTATAGACAACACTAGAAATGGTGGTTTTAAAATGAGTGTTTTCTGGGCGTCTGTCTTACATTTCATTACATTTTAATGACTCTCACCCTGACTTTCTCTGGTGTGTGTAAGAACAAAGTTATAAATAGAATAACGGCAAGAGTGTGAAAATTACTCCAAAAAACATAGGTGCTAAAATATTCTACTTGTGTGGCATGAATATTTGAAGCAGGAATTCCCTATTGCAAAGAAGTATTAAACTTAAGAAATTACCAGAGATTTGGATTTATCATTGTTTATAGTGTTATTTCGTTCTCTAATGAAACATAAATAGGAAGCTCAAATCATAGCAGGGGAAAGAGAGGAGCCAAGCATTAGAAAAGTGAAAAATGCCTAAGCTGTATTAGTTGAATCGTGCTCCAAAGTCACTAACAACATGCAGATCAAATATGCTGATGAAGATCACAGCTGGCAGTAAAATCTGTGCATTTAAGGCAAGAAGGACATGTGGTGATTTGCTTAAGCTTGTATTAAGAGATCTGGTAGTCAGTTACCAATAAATACTACAATATGTTTTCATTTAAACAGCTTACTCGCTGTTCTGCTCTGCCAGTTTTCAGATTTGTTAGTGTCTTAGCATAATTGCACTTTTCTGCAATCAGATCAAAATCTGAGAGAGCAAGAAGTGGAGCATTAAATGAACTTTATTCTAATAAATATTAAGAAATGAATCTTGATGCCAGTGAATTGAATGGGGATTTTGCCTTTGTGTTCAGTGGAGATGGGATCATGCCTGCATGGTGTTAATCTGCTAGAAGTTCTACCAGCTCAGTTTCTTTTTGTCATATTAAAACTGAAAGCTTGAGTATCTTCTTGTTCTGATCCAGTTCTTATCAGACATCCATTAAAGTGCAGATCAAACCCTAGTACTCAGTACATTGTAAAATAATTACGTAAATCTGTCTCCCTATGTCAAATCACATGAGGCTACCAAAATACAACTCAGAATACTAAAACTATAGGTGATGTGGGCTTTGTAGGTATTTCTTAATGCTAGAACTTAAATAGATACTTAATAGTAATTTTTGTTAGGGTGTTTCTCAGAAGGAACTAGTTTTTGCCCTGAATCTGGGCTCCCAGGCTTACACATTTATGATTTAATAACTTAACTGAAATTAATTATGACCAATGTCCCTACAACTACACCAAGTTCCTTGCTACCAGGCATTCAACAAGCATTCATCACTTTTCATCGTAAGTTTGTTTTTAGTGTGTTTGAAGGTTCACATGTTATTTTTCAATTAAATGCTTCATAAATTAAGTGAAACTAGCTCAGCAACCAGTGAAGAAGTCTGCAGCTGGACAATATTACTATTAGAGTGATAACTGTGGAGTAATCGAAATACTGTGGTAGAGTACATTTTGCCATCTGATGCAGTTTCTCAGAGCACAATATGAAGAGTGAAAGACACTGTCAATATGGCTTCCTTTAACCTGATGTTGTTAAAACTGTCTATGGCCTCCATGCTCCGTCACTCTTGAGTGCTTAATCACCACCTCGTTTGAGTGGGCAAAAGACCGGTCACGTGAAAGTCTTCAAGGGCTGGAGTCTGTATGAACGTTTTCGGATGAACAAGCCAGACGTGGTTATCTTATGTAGATGGATAATGTCATCAGATAAGAGGGAATTTACACTTCCTTATGCTTATAATCTTATTTAATTGGGTTTACATAGTGATTAGTCATCCCAGTGCTTTGTATTAGGGCTAATCCAATTTCATGCGGGTTCCTGACAGACTTGGTGTGGTAAATTCAACATAGAACATGTGTCCGGGTGTATCTGGGCAAATTATTTACAAACTGGTAAGGAAAAATACTGGTCATCAAAACATATACCGTGTCTGCAACTGAATTTGAAGTTTTAAGGTGGAGTGACTGAAAAAATGACAAAAAAGTCTAGTCTCTAATTCAGTATACTAAAAATTACTTGCTGTCACTGATTTGCAAGTCTGGCCACTGGTTGCTGATAGTTTTGCAGGCAGTGGAGAACGCAGCTCTAGTGCTAGCTAGTTTTCTGTCTCTTACACACCTATTTAAGATTTTTATATACAAAAGGGAATACATGTTTTTAATGTGGTGTTATTTTCATATTTTTTCTTCCAGTGCTTTTGTTCTGTGAAACATGCTCCAGCTGAGGGCAAAAGGGCTTTGCTGCCAGTGGTCACCTGTGAGCTCCCCAGCTTGCCTTTTGACTGTAAAGGCTGCTGATGTGGCAGCAGGATGGCTGCTGAAGGCCACCCGTTCCTGTCACAGACCACATGCTTCTGTGACACCTGAGGGTTATGAGTGTCAAAGACAACAGGCAGACCTGACAACATGAACACCAACTTGTGCTTGCTCAGAAAGGGGGAGATGATCCTTCCCTTACTGAGTAGACCGTGCAGTAGTGATCTGACTTTAGTAAGACAATGCAAAGACTGCAAGCCTTGCCATGGTGGCTTCCCCTCTCCTTGTCCCTGACAGAGCTGCATGCATTGTGCAGGAGGAAGGGAGGCAGCCAGCATGGCTAACGAGCAGAGTAATGAACAGGAGTGCCCAGGTGGAGTTACTGCACTTGCACGTCTCTGCCTGCCTCCCGAGCGTGCCTGCCGTGTGGCTGATTGTATTTGTCATGCTGTGGTACTCAGCGGTGGTTCCCGGGTCACTCTCTCCACTGCTTTCCTCACAAAAGCATGAATATTTCATTAGCTGTGTGCATTCATCTATATTTGAGTATCTTCCTGCTGAGAGCAGACCCTTGATGTTTCTTCTGGAGCAGCTTGGCTGCGCAGGGCTGTGGTTTCACGTGGGATGTAGAGGAGTCGGACTGCGTTGTCACAAACTGCCATCCTGCGCCTGCGGGATGTGTTGGAGGCTGGTTACAACTGTTCTGCTCAGGATATAACCCCACAGGGGTGTTTGCAGTGAATCTGCCTCATATATTCACTGTATGCTCTCCTCAAGGCATGGTGTTTGCACCCTCAGTAAGTTCGCAGACGACACTAAGCTGGGTGGCAGTGTCAACCTGCTGGAGGGTAGAGAGGCTTTGCAGAGGGATCTGGACAGGCTGGATGGATG
>JAOXJM010000019.1:73726762-73743320 GCA_026413425.1 Tringa solitaria
ATTTCTAATACAAGCCAGGATGCCATTGGCCTTCTTGGCCACCTGGGCACACTGAGACTCATATTTGTCTGCTTTTTAAGGCTCCTTCAGCTCAGCTCACAGTCACTGCTGTGGTGCTGCAGAGCCTGGCTGTCTTTTCGTGCTGTGTTACATTTTCTCTGGAGACTGTCTTCTGCTTTACTGCCCTGGCTGCTGGAGGGACCGAGCAGCCTTCCCCACGGTTTGGAGCAAAGCTGCTCATCAGTCCTGGTGTTTGGCGGCAAAGTGACAAGCTGGAATACGGACTCCACTTTTGTCTCTTTTGCCTTCTGGGTTTGAGGAGTTTGCATGGGGACAAGAGAGATCTGTTTGTGGCAGCAGTGAGTGTGCCTGCAAAAGGACATTCTCGCTGGAGAGGCACTGGTCAGAAGAAACGAGCCTGACCTGCTGAACCTGAAGTGTAAAGACATTGCGTGTGAAACCTGGGCTTTGCTGAAGCAGGTAACACGGCCTTGGGTTTCAGGCAAGCCAGGTTTGCTGTGATCAAACTCCCTGCCTGCCGGAGCTGCAAGGGCAGGGTAGGAAGCAGAGCAGGCTCTAAGCCATCCCATGTTTCTTGTGGCGTTATGTTGTTTGGACACATATTTATCTGCCATTAAGGATGCTGCGATGGAAATTAGGCTGGGATCACTCAGTGCAATACATTCTGGTGGGTAACTTAGATCCCCCTACCCAGGGGAGTCTGCTGTGGAGTGGGTTCACCCAGCTGCTCAAGGGCTCCCCAGCAAGGCCAAGGCTTAACCCTGCAATTCAAATACCTTACGGTACAGTTTACACATAAACTCTGAAAACTGTGCTTATTCCTAATCCTTATATGCTGGTGTTTGCATATATCTTTTCAAGCATTGTGCTTTTGTGGTGGGTTGGAAAGCTGGTAAGAAGCAAGGCAAGGAAAGAAGATGGAAGTGTATTTCCACATGAAGCAGCTATGAGGCAGCTCAGGTCCCACCATCGCTTATGGCCTGGAAGTCACTGTGTGGGCAGAAGAAGAAGGGTGGGGTGTACAGGGTCTCTGTGGGACCATACTCATCTGTGAGTGCGGGAGCACTGGTGTGTTCACCAGGGAATGCTGATGGCAGGCTTGGGAAGCAGACATGTGTCATCAGATCCATAGATCAGTCCATTGTAGAGGGCTGCAGGTCCCAGGGAAGCTGCTGTGGAGTGGAGGGGGCAGGAAGGCGTTCCTGTGACTCAAGGAGTGGAGTCTGGTTCTAAGGGAGAGCTTGGTTTCTCGGACTTTGTCTGACCTTTTTGGTACGTGAATGTACGTGAATCCCTGAGTTAAAGAATAAAATCAAAGGCTGAAAACTTCACAAGTCTGGTAGTTTTTACTTGAGATGCACTTCACTTGCTCCCTACCTTGCAGCTGACTTCCATGGGATTTGGGATAGCTTGGAACCATTCAGGAGCTATCTTTGGATGGCTGTACATCTGGTCTTAAGGCATACTAGTCCAGTGCATTTGCTCTATCCCAGAGGAATTCCATGTATTGCTTGTGGTCCTCACTGGGGGCTGAGGATGATGCAATGCTGTGCTTGTGTTCCCCTGCTTGTAGGCTGGAACTGGTTCAGTCTCTAACCCAGAACTGGTGTCCCATGGAAAGGGACAAGACGGATAATGAAGCCTTTAGTCAATATAGCAATGTCCTGGGAATGCTTGGTGGGGCTGATCCACCTGGGGGATCTCTGAAGAAGAGGCATTTTTACCCGGGGTACACCAGCCTTGGGATTAATTTGCCCTGTCCCTTGTGACATTAGCCAGCCAAGGATTGTTTTAAATGTTTTATTGAATGAAGAAGAGCTCTCTCCAGCAAACTTGCTGCAGACTTCAAGTCCTCGTGCTGTACAGTAAATATTTTTTTCCTCTTTTCTAGTTCACGTGTGTTTTCAGATCAAGATTCTCTGCAAAGAAATGGTAAGGCTTGTGTTTTTTTTATTTTCAGTGGGCCGAATGGCTGGATACTGGCTCTGTTAGTGCTGCTGTAAAAGGTCTTCATTCCCAGATGCTCCTTCTGTTGGCAGTAGTGGTTCTTCTGTCAAATGTGTTGTTAAAGCATATCCCTCTTTAAAAAATACCCTTTAAATGATTTGCCTGGTTAAAGTAACAATGTACTGACTGACTCTGAGATACAGTGAGAGTGTGGAAGAAGTATTCACTCTTTTTTTCTTTTTTTTTTTAAACTGAATGAAAACAGAGTCAAATGTTTGAAGGATAAAGCGGTGAGTGTCCATGAAATGATCTGTCATCTGTGAAGCTTCACTCTCTGGCAAGCATTCAGGCCATCAGGTTCTTTGTCACAGCTTCCCATCTCTGGCCAGTGCAGGGAAAGAAATTCCCACCCATAGCTACACACTTTTGCCATGCAATTCAGCACAGCCCCTTTGACAACAGAGTTTTTGTTAAGCGTGTTTGGGATGAATAAATAAATACATGTATAGGCTGAATCCTTCATTTTGGGGCATTGGAGTTCTTCCCAGTAAGGATGGTGAGATGTTCAATGAAAAGAAGAGGAACCTCATTGTATGAGTAAGCTGAAGTAGAAAATGCGTGTATTTGAAGGCAATACTTGCACCAAGCCAAATATTTTCCAAAACAAAATCCGGTGTTCTGAAATGCACATGTTGTGCAGGGATAACGATTGTTTGCATAAGAACGTGCGAGATAATGCTTTTAGAAATGATTGGAAGTTTTCTGTGTAAGCTAATAACACACTTTCTTCTGCAGGTCGACGTTATGACGGTGGTGTGAAGCCAAAATTTAATGTAAATCATGTAGCAATTACACAGGTAACGTCTGAATGAACTGGATCTGTGAACTTTTTTCATAGCACATTGAGATCTTTTAATTTGCATTATTGAATTAAATAATGTGTATTTCTTGTGTACAAGAAATAGCCAACAAAACTGTCTAAGTAATTGTGATGTGGTACAGATTCACCACCAGTTGTACAAGATATCTTCTGCTTTTCTGAGAAGTGAGGTGAGACTTCAGTTGCCATCGCTGGTGCTGGCTGGCGATGGGTTTGGGCACAGGCTCTTACCAAATCCTATCCTCCATATTTCTGTACAGTGCCATTTGACCGTTGCAGCAAGTATTTTGCTTATATCCGTTAGTACTAAAAGAATTGCTGAAGCAAAACTGCTGGTGGTTTAAATGTAGTGGGAGTTTTTCCTGAGTCCAGCCTTTAGGTCTTGTCAAAGGCTTCCTTTTCAAAAACCCTGCAAATGATGCAATCTAACATAAATAATCTGTTGATTAATCTCTCTCATCTGTACTTCTGAGAAGACAGCCTTGTCATTTATACAAGAAACTTTGCCTATGACTGTCATTTGTATAAATTCTTGCATCACGTTTTCTGACCATGATCTTACCTTGCTTTCAGCTTGTTGCTGCCAGTACTTAGTAATTTTAATCCTAAAGCAGCCTTGTGCCATATGTAAGGTCAAGTATCAAAAGGGGTCCTTCAGGGTCTGAGCTGGGAGATGTGATTCGCTAATCTGAACAGAAAAAAAATATCTCTCTTTAAGCCAAGACAGAGCTTTGGGGCTTAACCGCCTCCCTTCTGGAGCCTCGTAAGATGCTCTTTATGACTGGGACTCAGAATACCTCTCTTATTTCTACATAATTTGAACTTGCTTAATCATGACACACAAAACAGCCATGCAGACATTGTATATGGTATCATATTCAGATAGCACATATGTGTGGATGGAAAAGAGCTACTGTCTGGAAATTTCAGTTTGAAATACTGAAATGACAGTTAAATTTTGAAGGCCTTTCTAGGCCCTAACTCACTGTCTCAAATTATATTGCGTGGAGGCCTAATTGTCCTCCTTCTGCTATGAAATTTTTCTTAGAAGTGATAGCATTTTTCTCATATCTACAGATGACATGGGAACTGCAATCCTCAGGGTTTGATCTTGTAAACAACTGATTTTATAAAGGCAGAGATCCATACTCGAGCCATTCTGTTCTGCAGCAGGCATTTTCTTGATTTTAAAGCTGTCAGGAGCCAAACCATCTGCAGGTAGATGTCAACTTGGACATTTCTTTCACCTGAACAGCTGCCTAGTGTGCTTTCAGCATGGTAGCTTGTGTCCTTGGCCCAAGCTGAGCCCTCTTTAGTGTGTTGAAGTAATTCTTGTAGGTGTCCTAGAAAGTATTCTGATGGGGTGAGCACCTTGTCATATATTAGCTTTGCTTCAGTTTTTTATATTGTGCAGCTCTACAGTGAGGTAGGAACATGCTAAGAATGTGGTTTGCCCCATTAGCAGTCTCCTAGTAGAATAAATATGTTGGCTTTCTGGCCAGTTGTGCTGGAGGTGGAGGTCTGTGTGGTGCCATTCCCATGGTGGGAAGGGAGATTTCTCTGCTTCCTCAGTTCAGAGCTGCTGCGGCTGAGAACTGACTCCACAGATCTCCAAGTGCTGGCCTTGTTTATTCTGGCAGAATGGAGAATAACTCCTGAAATGTGCATCTTCTGATGCTGATCTTTTATGTGGTTAATCAGGTTGTCAGCTACAACTTGAGCGGGAAAGGACAGTGGGAAAGAAGATCCTGGAGGCCGTTCACCCACAGCCACTACAGCCCCCTCAACGTCACGGTTAACGGCATCCCCTGCATTCTCTTCTGGGCCAAAAGGATCATGATTAAGTTTGAAAACCACACGCAGCTGGATTTGACGGAGAAGACATTTGGTGTCCATGCAACAGTGGATGTTGGAGATTCAAACTGCAGTGAAGACAATGCAATGTAAGGTGGCATTCTACTCTCCCAGTGGAACTAGTACCAGATACACATCTAGTAAGGAGACGGACCTTGTATTATGTGGTGCAGACCCCCAGGGGCAAGCTCTTTCCTGCAATGCCCTGACGTTGCAGGCAGCAGGCCAGCGTGGGTAAGATCATACTTTCAGACCAGTCTTCCACGGGGTACATAGATGTAGGTAGCTGTCTTCATCTCTTGCAGTGGTGTAGTCAATCCTTGTGGCCAGCCAGTTTTGCTGTTTGTGCCTGTGAGGCTGAATGTGTTGATCTCTGTAGTTTCCAGCTGTTTTACGTAGCTGCTTGGGAGATTGAATAGCAGATCCTATGGTGCATGTGGGGATTTAGGGGCTGGCTGTGCACGACTACTTATCCCTTCATAGGATGTGTGCCAGCAGTGATGTAAACCATTGGTACAAGGTGCAAATGTTTATTTAGAAACAGAGTTAGGTAGCCCTGAGTCCCACGATATGATCCATGAGTTGCTGAAGCCAAAGAGGGAAATCACTACAGGTTCGCATGTGGCCTAAAGAGCCTCAGAAAACCTGAACTCTCCATCCCAGTCTTTCATGGATTTCTTCAGCATGAAGAATACAACGCTTTGCTTCTGCTAATCCTGACTGTGAGGCATATATTAACCTATCTGGATCCAAAATTCTCAAATCCCATGGCTATGCTACCAAGGCATGTAGGCTTTTTGATTTCCTTTGTAATGTACCTGACCACTTCTCTCTCCCTGCATGTAGTATGCTGGGTGGCTTCATGTCTTGTGCCAGGTCATTGATTCCACTCTGGTAGGCAACAGTCTAAAAATTAGGAGGTGGATACATAACTGGGCATGTGCTGAACATGAGGATTGAGTCTATGCCGTAAATGGAGTTTAAATCTGTAATGACACACAAGAATAGAAATAAGATGACCAAACCAGCAGTTTCATTTAGCTGCTATACAACATTTCACCTGCACATCTAAGTATGTTTCCACAGAAATTACACATCTGTGAAGGATAACCCAAGGTGCACAGAAAGTGAGGTTAGAAAGTGAGTTTTCTGAGGGAGGTTACAAGAAAACTAAAAATATAATTGAAAAAGAAGCCAGGCTTTCTGCCTATGGTATCTTAGTATCTAACAAAGCAGTCTGAGTTTTACATTGTCAGCATGTGAACTAATCTGGCACTATGTTTTGAAAGGCAGATGTAGAGAATGGAATAATATTTTTTTTTGAGCGGTGCTTGCACAGCATTCAGGCTTTCTCTGTTTGTCCCTTTGCCCCCACCTCGGCAGTGGTTGAGGTTGGCAAGGGGCTGGGAGTGGACAATACCTGGGCAGCTGACCCAAGCTGGCCAAAGTTATATTTATTCCCCGCCATATAATGTCATGCTCAGCAATAAAAGCTGGGGTAGAGGAAGAAGAAGCAGGTAGGGGTTGTGTCTTCTGCTGAGATCGCTGAGATTTGCTGGGCATCAGTCTGCTTGTGGAGACAGTCTGTAACTACCCTTGCAAAACTTTGGTCTTTTTTTTTCCTTCCTCTTTACTTCACTTATTAAACTCTGTCTTGACCCATGAGTGTTCTCTCTTCTGTTGTTTCTATTCTCTCCCCTGTCCTGCTGTGGGCTGTGCAGAGCGAGTGAGTGGCTGCATGGGTCTTTAGCTGGTTGCTGGGGTCAGCCCACCACAGGGCTGTATATGCTGCTGGATGCGTTATGTTGGAAGATATTCGGTAATTTATAGAACACATTTTTCATTAAAAAAGCTACAGAAAGAGTCAGGAAGCAGAATTACTCATCACCATACCCTTGACATGCCTTTTATCAGTTTCACCATATTTGAGGTTTGATCTCAAAATCTGTGAGTCCAGAGCCCTCTATCTGCCATGTCTTCTGATCTTTCTCTTTGTTTCCCCCATAGTTTTCTGAGTAGCCTCAAACCAGGGACACAGCTGCTAAAGGCAGGCAGGACTTTGGTGCTTAGTTTGAAGCTGAGGCTGGTGTGGTTTTACTGGGGTCAAAAGACATACTGTGACTACTGAGCATTTGTCATTTTTTCTCTGGAGAGAGAAAGGAAAATGCTACCCCACCCCAGCGGTTTTACTTTCTTGCATGTTTATACTTTGCTTATTTGGGAGATCTTAAGATATACCACTTCCACTGACTCCTGCCCTTTGAATGTACTCCAGAATCCTAACCAAGAAGGGAGCTCTTGCTGGAAGGGATTTGTCAGGACATTTGACAGATCTCTGGCATCTCTGCTAGATTCCACGTGTCAACTCATTAGAAACTGTACGTTTCAAGGATCCATTTGTTCATTTCAGCTGATAGAATCTAAGTATTGACTGAAGTCCCTATACGTAGAGATTATGCTCTATAGATGGGAAAATGGATAATCTGAGCTCATGAGTCAGCATTAGACTCAGCCTAATTGCCAAATATGAGTCTTGTGTAGATTTTCACTCCATTGGGATGTGACTGTAACAGAGAAGAAAGGGAAAAACTGGCTTGAATGGTGCTCTGTAATCTCAGGTTTAAGGGCTGACCTGTATTGATGGCTGGGTGCTCACATGACGCATTACCAAGTTTCTCTCACCCCAGAAAAGTCCCTTAAACTTTTCCCTTCTCCATCCTTCTTTGTTAAGACAAATACTCTGTTCTGGCTTTGGGCCAGCTTTCAAGCTGGTTTATACTCTCTAGTCAATGCAAAGTCACAGGAGCCAGGAAAAAAATGTTTGATATTGAACACTTGTGCATTTGCTATATGAATATAATAATCCAACCTGTGGGTTTTTTTAATGCACCAACTTCTGGATCAGGCCAGTGAGTTGAACGCCACATTTGCCTGTGTCTAATACTCAACTGTCTATGATTTCCCTTTGTAATAAAGCAAGGGATCGTCTAGATTCAGTGTCCTGGCTTTTCGGACCAGTGTTAGTCAAGGTACAAGAAGAAGTCTAGATCTGCTATGAAATCATAGGGCTAGCTTTAAGTTTGGAAGTCTTCGAGGTGCTGCATATTTTCACTATGTTTTGTCTCTAACTTAGTCTGAAAAGGTTATGTCAACAGTAAGAATCTATTACACAGGTTTTAAGAGGCAAAATATTGTTGTTAAGCCAAAAAAGAATGTATGCCACTTAATCATGGAGTGCTACAATGCCTTAATTGCAGAGATAGCGGAAGGATGGTACAGTATGCATTAGTTTACAATGAACCTGCTAGGTCATGTCAGTTTAGTAAACTTCAGTGCCCATGCTCACCACAGATGAACTTTGTAGAGCTACCTCAAAGTTAGTGTATATATATATTGCTCTAATGATGCACATGTGAAATTTGAACTCAAATGTCATCTGCATTTTTTATACTCTAGTATTTAAAAAGATGAGAATAATGTGGCTGTTTACACCTCTAATAACACACAGAGGTGATACGTGACTAAGATACCATGGCAGAGAACAGATCTAATGAACCTAGTTGTCAATCAATTTTGGAAGCAGTGGGATTGAATTGTGTTGAAAGTTAAACATGCAGGTCTGTTCTTTCTGGGTAGTCTAGGCCTCATTTGAGTGAACAGGTGAATTACTGGATTTCACTGGAGGAGGATTTCATTCTTTCAGGTTTTTTTCCCACTGACTTCAGAGGTATACTGAGCACAAGGCTCCGTGTATAACTATGCTTAATCTTTTGAACTGCTATTTTCTCTTAAGATTTCTGAAGTTTTCATCTAGCCTGACATTACTTGCTTTTTGACCTAGGCTTTCTCTGAAGTTTGGTGACGTTGGCAATCTAAAGGGACTTGTTATTAGGTAAGTTTATATGATAAAGAAACTATTAGATAATCACGTTAATATCCATTGTTACACAGTTCTTTGTACAATTTGTTTTAGGAGAATTTGTGTAAGTAAAAATAATGTGATAGAACTGTTTATTGTATAGTCAAGACACCTGCATATAATAGGTCTGTCATTTGCCTGCCTTGTTTTATTGAGGCATTTCTTCTTCTGTGTTGACTTTTCTATTAATGAGAAAAGTTCAGGTCATCTCTTTTGCATAGAATCTTCCCGTGTCTGAGTTTTTGGATAAACATTGCTAATTAGCTACATTTTTGTCTGGGAATTTTGCCTAAGAGCTGATAGTGTGACCTACTTTGTGTTTGCTTCTTGCTGATCGAAGAAAACAGCATTTCTTGATAAATAATTTTTTTTAATCTTCTGATGGAAGTACAATATCAACGTTGCACCAATTTTTCTCAGTCATTTAGGAAAAATCCCTCACCTTTCCTCTCAGTGTGTGGGAAAGCAGCAAACTCTTTCAGTTGCAACAAAGAAGAAACTCAAATAATTTTCCAGACTGAATAGAAAGAGCTAGAGCTCACACTGATATAAATGGGTAAAACACTGTTAACACCAGTGTGCCTTCTAGGATTGCTCAACGTGTGAATTTAATAATTCCAGGTCTTAGTTAGACTTGCTTTGTTATTAATCTTTTTTTCCCATACAATAATTTCAGATTCTTATTAACGACCAGCTATTACCAGCTGTCTGTTCAGAACTGGTTCAGTTTACACAGATTGCAGCTTCTGTACAACCACTCCATACAAGCAACGTTTAATGCAACCCGAATACACGCACCGTCAAGTTACTCCTACCACTGTGAACACGTGAGCAGCTTGCAGAGATATGATGCACTTCTCATACCTAGCTCTGCAAATGACCTTTCAAAGCTTTGGGAAGTCACTTTTACTGATTTCCAGGTAATGTCATGGAATGATGCCAAATGGGTCCCTCGGGTAGACTGATGGGAAATTTTGCACTTCACTGCCAAGAAAGTATAATGACCTTCTGTGTATGGTTTATAGGATGTCCACAGAACTTTAAAAAGAAATGAAGACTTAAATTATAATACTTATCTTTCTGCCAAAGGAAATGAAGAGCTATATAGATTTTGTGTAATCTCTTGGTTGGGTTTCCTTTCAATGTTACATCTCTGTGAGCTGCGCTCTTAAACACAGCATCAATAACAGCATCAGTCACCAAGTATGAGATTCATCTCACTTAACCTTTGGTGCCTAATAATTTTAACCTTGTGCCCTGATCATGGTCACCCCAGCCTACCTCTAAATCTAGTGGATAATTCCTCTAACTCATCTTAAGTCCTTATTTTAAGATGAGATTAATCATCTTCTGAAAGTACCTATTTCTCTGCGTATGACAATAAGGGAGCCTAAGATAACTAGGATGGGCTAGGACGTCTTGCTTTTAGATACCTAAGTCATAGGGCATGAATAGCTGAAAAGGGGGATTGAGGGGGAAAGCTGATCCCTTTTCTCACCATGTGATAAATGCCCATGGACTAATTTAGTGGAGCAGGCGTCACTCAGTTCCCTGAATGCCAGTGTGGTAAACTTCATGCTAGAGCCAAAGCCACAAGTGAAACCTACTGGTATTAGCCACAGTTTAATGTAATTTCGTGTAATTTAGCTGATTTGCTACCAGATACTTCACACTTGGATCTGGTGAGAAAAATCTAATATTATGGTAGGGAATTAAGAATATTTCCTTGTTTGTCATGTTGAAGTTTATGCAGTTTGAAACCAAGACTCGAGATTCTCAACAAGTGATGCTGGAAATGCTTCGTTAAGTTGAAAGGTACCATGCTTACAATTAAATATTACTGGGCTATCAAGAGTGATTGCAGAAGATTTTGTTTAAAACACAACTGCAAATCCTTTGGGCAGCAGAGTGAAGGGGATTAGAATAGCTGGTGGTTTCTAGAAGACTGACCTGGATAACCTCTGAGCATTAACTCCATCTAGCACTGATACATACAATTTTGCAATATGCAATATTACATTAAAAATTCTTACTGCCATCAGGCACAAATTCATGAAGTTGTTTGTAACCGAGACACAAGTACTTTATTTAATATAAGCCATTTTTGCTCTCTTTGTAGATTCAAGGTTTTAACATTCAAGAAGGACATTTTGCCTATGCAAAAGACTGTGCGTCCTTTTTCTCTCCAGCAATACTTATGGGATTGGTTATGTCGCTGATTCTGCTGCTGGTTCTTGCCTATGCTCTTCATATGTTGATCCACCTGAAATCTCTTGACAGGCACTATGAATGCAAAGCTTCTCCTGCCTATTTTGCACAGATGAAAGACTTTGACATGGGAGATGAGAAAGAGCCACTGAGAAGCAGTGGAAATGAGTCCTATGAACTTAGAAACCAAGATTTCTGTAAAATCTATATTTAGCAGTGTGTGTCTCAGTGAAACAAGTGGTATTTTCTTCGGCTGCCACAGTCGTATGTAGCTTGTGCAGATTTTTCACCAACTGATGAAAAGTAGGTAACAGACCGTTTAGCCAGTTACGTCATTTATTGATAACCATCTCAAAGATGCCTTGGGAAGCAAGATGAGAGAAGAAAAATTTCCATTTTGATTAAGAGTTTTCATGTCATGGGAGTTTATTCCTTTAGTACAAAGCTAAAATGCATAATCTTTTCATGCAACTTACCAAGTCTAAGAAAGAATCAGGAACAGAGAATTTGAAATTAAATAAAGATACAAAAAATGGCAAAATAAAGAAAATGGCTTTGCTTATTCTTTCTGAAGGCAATACTTGTCCTGGGTTTGTGTTTGTTTTATCCACCCTGCTCTGTGTCCTGACAAAATAGCATCTGTTCCTTTATCAGTATGTGTTTTCCTTTCATTTTCCAAATTGCATCCCCTTCTCTTTGTCCTCACAAACTCCTTCTTTGGAGCCTTGAGAGCCCTGTAAGCTGTGTATTATCCACTACACTGACGAAATAGCAATGGCTCCAGTACAGCAGCATCTTGATACTTTTCTCTGTCTAAGCTGGAGGCTTACTGTGAGGATCCAGGGGGAGAACAGCAGACATCTGGTGGAAGGCTTACCCTTAACTTCCCGGCTCAACTCCATGCCAAAAGACGGATTATGAGCATTATACCCTGTAATTCTAGGTTAATTTCTTTTCTATCAAATCCCATCAGTCTCCCTTGGGAATTTTACCTGAATGGACATAGCTAGTGCTATAATTGAAAATATATGTAAACAAAGTGGTGGAAGCTTCCTAGCAGTGAACAGCCTGCTGTGATGTAATTTCACTCCTCCTTCTGAGCATTTAAGATGTTGCCTCCCCATTCATCTTCTGTTAGAGTCAAAGTTTGGAAACTCTGGGTTGGCGTGTTAATTTGGCCCTGGCTTCCAGCAAGGAAGAACGCAGTAATGTGCTAACAGTGGTTCTTTTACGTCACAAGTAATAGAAACCCCCAACACATTAGAAAATCTGCAAAACCAGATTTAGGAAACAAATGCCTTTTTTTATTTTAGATAGTAGATGTAATTAGTTGTTTGTACTCTTTGTAAACTATACTGCGGTGGTCTTAAAACACCTTGAGAGACATCCAGAGACCCCTTGTTCATTAGCACAGATGATACACAGACTAGATGTGGAGTCCAAGGGAGTGAGTTTATTTAGGAACGAACTTCAGATGCACAAAAAAAAAAAACAACCCACCATCTTTGAAGTGCAACCAGATGTAAGAGACAAGCTTCTGGGGACTTGGCAAGGCTGCCTGCGGCCAGTTGCTGCCAAACTGTATCTGTTTCGTAAAGGAAGCAAGCAAAACCCACGAATGTCTAGGAACCTGAATGAGGTTAAAATGAGAAGGTGCAAAGAAAACCCACAGTGTTCTATGTGGGGTGGCAGAACACTTGCCGGCTGGGTCCCCTCTGCTCTCACACGGTGGTGACAGATGCAGGTTGATGGCCATGTTAGAAGGAGTTCAGGATGCCGCCGCTAAATAGGTGATGTTCCTCAGAGTCTGGAGAGCAGTGCCATTGTGCCTGTCAGGAAATAAAAACCTGACACTGATCAGTGGTCTCCTGACTGTCAAAATTACCATCGTTCAAGGATGTAAAATACCCACTTTGCGGAGCTGTGCATGGTGGCTGTGGGCACGGCAGTGTGCTCTAAGCCTCATGTTCTCCAAGGCACCAGTGCACTAAGTCCTCCTGCAGAGCTCATTTAACCCGGTTATTGTCTGACCATGATGTCAGTATGATTCTTACCTATCATTTTCTTGCAGGTTGTAAACAGGCAATATTAGCCCTGTTGCTGTAGGAGATTCTAAGGAGAATGATAAATTGGGAATAAGGGAGCTTCCCTCTAATCGTGTCCCTCACTCCTCATGTCCTTCTAAGTCTCCCTCCCTGGCTATTTCCCAACCCACCTGTGTTCCTTCGCCTTATCTTGGTTTTGGGAGTGAGGTGATACCTGCTGGCTTTGTTCTCGGGAGACTCCGCACTGCAAATCCCCAGCGCGTGTCAGTGCAGAATTTTTGGTGCAGAATTAAAAGATGGAGTGGGCCCTTCCGGCAGGAATGCGCTTGAAAAAGAGTTGAATTTATACCCACTATTTACAAGGAAAACTTCACAACAAAAAGAGAATGCAGATTGAAAAAAAAAATGGTCAAGAAAAAGAAAATTCCTTTTCTCCGCTTTTTCTAAGCCATGACACAGCTGGGATTGCACCCAGGATCTCTTGGGTGGAGGAGGACAATTATTATATCTTCTCTCTGCTGGGACTTTTCACATTGCAGTTCTGCTTGGTGGTGGCAGCTGATTCTGCTCCGCCAGGTATGCTCAGCGTCCTCACGTTTCTAGAAAAAGATACCTAGGAAGGGTAAATGCACTAATTGAATTAAGGCAGGAAATACAAGTGCAGTCGTAGGACTGGAATTGTGGGCCATATATTTGTAAAGAGTTAACGATGCTTTATGGAAAAAAGCACCAGAAGAAAAAAAAAATCATCATCATTGCAGTTTTTGTCTCCTTGTGCAACATATAAAAGCAAGCACCCGTGGCTTGAAAAAGACAAAATACGGGGTTTTGCATTCCTGGTGAGCTGTGTTTTCTGTGAGCCAGACAATCCTTATCGAATGCACATTTGGAACAACAGAGGCATTCCATTGCTCTTGTCCTGAAACAGGAAAATTCAAGTTAAAATGATTTGCCTCCTACAAATTTAAGCTACATTGGCACTAACAGAGTGATTACTGAAATAGAAACTTTTTCCATGGTCCACATTCTGCATAGTTTCATTACTGCATGAGAGCACAGCAGCCTCTTCAACATGTATATATATATGTTTGTACAAACAAAAGCCTCATGCCATCTTTTCAGAACTGATTCACTGTTTCAAATTCAGGGCCCCATCCACTCTCCCTCGAAGTCAAAAAGGGAAGAATCTCATTCTTTGACTGAAACAGGATAAATTTCACAGACTGTGCAGCTCTCACTGTGCAATGATAACACTGAATTAAAAAAATAAATACATTTGTTTCTCACACATTTCAGCTGCTGTAGTTAAAATTTTATATAATTGCCACTCACCCCAATATTACACTTCCCATCTGCAGGTTTTCAGGCAGTATATTAAGTAGTGTTCAAACTGAAGTGGTGGACTATTGGCATATTATTACTTACGAATGCACAAGGAATAATCAAAGTCAAGGTCACTGTGAAGGCAGGGAGAAAAACCACAAGTCCGTTGGTGGGTAAGTAACATGGAATTCCAGCAAGCCAGAAGAAATAGATTTATTTCTTTCTTTCAAGTTTTTAGAATGGTGGCATTTCCCTCCCCTCCTTTAAAAATTTATTCTTGCTATAGCAGCTATTTCTGGCAGCTCTATTTTTATTTTTTTTTAATTGATTAAAGGCTTTCAGAAAGCTGGCTGCAACCTTCAGGTTCAGAAACTGTCCCCAGGAGCACCCAAAGAAGGCCTATTTGGGAAAATGGTAAATGAGCACAAAGGGAAAAATAGCCACTTCAATCCTGGAAAGCTGTGTGACACCATGAATAACAATTACCTGCAGTTGCTTCTCACTTCTCTGCACAGAAGAACAATTCTCATGGGAGAATCTTTACTCAGCATCATCCTAAGAAAATTTCCCAGTACCTGTCACTGGGGCTCTGGACTAGTACCCAGGTTACCCTATTTGATAGTCCACATTGTATCTCGTAGTAACTCGGGTAGTAGTCTTGAGTTCTCTCCATGACTTCCATAGCTTGGCTTTCCCTCTGATGCTTGCACTTTTCAGGGTGGGTCTGTTCTTCACTATTTCTTGAATACCTCCTGAGGTTTTCTCCGTTTCCAGTAAGCCTTGTGACATGGCATTTAGGTAATGTATGATGGATCTTCAGTCTGATGCAGTGGTTCAACCCTTAATTTGTTTGCTGTAGCATTACAGGCCCAATTTGATGCTACACAACAAAGGCCCAGAACTGCCTTCAGAGCTGCGCCAACCCTGCCAACAGCCAGTTATTTAATACAGATCGTATTCATTGCAAGAAACTTTTCATTAAAATTCAAAATTTGCCCCTGCTGAAGGAGCACCTCAAGAGCTGTGACTTGCCTGGTTGGGATTCCATGCGGTGTGGTCTTCTAAACTTGGTTTGCAGTGTGTAGCACTGATGTATTTGCAGCTGCTGCTGAACAGGAAGGCAGCAGTAGAGGGAGAGGAGAACAGCTATGCCAGTAATCATCTTTTTTCACAAAGAGGGCTGTCAACACAGGTTCAGGCTCTGATGAAAACTCTGGTTTTCATGACAATCGGTTCTTGGCCTCCATGGGAACTTAACAATGAAAGCTAAGAAATAACATTCCTTTGGTAGAGTTTTAGATATGGGCTTAACCTCAGAGGAACACCCGCTTAGTATCACGAGATAAGAAACCAGAATAAAGTGCTAAACCTTGTATATACATTTTTGCACTTTTATTTCTTCAGGCTGATAGCTTATCAGTTATCCGAAAATGTAATTTGTTTATTCTGAGTCAGTGGTGTAAATTTGCTGGTGGCTCATGTAATTTTTGTTGCCTAACAGAGTCAATTCATGCAAATTTTGGAAGAGCCTTCCTGAACATTTTGCATCTGCCTAGTTCCGAATGCTTTTTCTGGGTGAGTTTTATGATTTCAGTACATCAGCATGCCCTAGGCTAGCTACCTAGAGATTTCAACTGCTTATTGCAGGTAATTTCTTAGCCTATTTGTAGGCAAGTAGTGCTGCTTGGGAACATGAAGGAGTATTGATTTAGGATGGAAATTCACATTGATTTCTGCATGCAGCTCTCTTCTCTATTCGTTTACCTGCTCTATAACCCTCTCCACTTGCATACAACAAAGCTTTCTTCATCTTAATGCCATGATTGGATGATCCATTGTATGAATTAATTTATCAGTGTTTGTAATCAAAGTGCATTATGCCATTTATTTAATTAAATCCTGCTGTATGAGGCAGAGACAGATTTTTCTAGTTTGCACTCCAGAAGCGCCCTCGGAGCTCTGCTCCCTGTCATTCCTCTGGGCTGGGAGAAGGGGAGACAACCCATCCATCAACCTCCATCCATCTGCCCAACATGCTGCTCTGGGATGTGGTGCCTCCCTCTCTGGTGAGGGAGCTGATGGGTGATAAGACCATCTTCAACCACTGCTCTGAGGCCAACTCCTGCACTTCCAGCACCTAGATGGTCTTTCGTAAAGGTAAGCTTTCCAAGTAAAAAACTTTTTTCAGTGCATCCTAGTGAGCTTTTTGGGTTCAGTTTTGGACCCTTCACTACAAGAAAGACATTGAGGTGATGTAGCATGTCCGGAGAAGGGCAATGAAGCTGGTGAAGGGTCTGGAGAATGACCCTTATGAGGAGAGGCTGAGGGAACTAGGGTTATTCAGCCTGGAGAAAAGGAGGC
>JAOXJM010000019.1:73747074-73761895 GCA_026413425.1 Tringa solitaria
TTTTAATATTAATTCTTCATTAAAGTAGTTTAGTTCATTCTAAACTTCTGAATCTCCTTATCTCTTCCTCTCCTCTTTTGGCCGGGGGGAAGGGCCATCTGTCGGTCTGGTTGTGGTGATTTTGGCTGAAACCACAACAGGGAAAAATATATGACCTGTCGTTGAGGTACTTTGTTTTCCAGCTGTTGCAGGAGCCCATCCAGATACACGGACTGCCTGAACAAGCTGGTAGAAAGACATAAAGGTGGGTACAGGAGTGAGCTGCGGATGCCAGCCTGGGTCTTGCAAGCCATTCCAGGCAGAGGGAGTCCATCATCTTTACAAGAACCACTGAAAACAGGAAGTTAAAGCTCCAGGACACTGTGAATTATTTATGCAAACAGGTGACATCAAACCAGAGGGTACTGCTATGCCGTCAGCTTCAGGGGTACCTGATGTCCATGGGAACCCTCACTTTACATGCAAGGTGTGTGAGCTGGGATCTCACTAATTTTTCTTTTCTACTTCCAGACTCAGAGGTGAGTTAATGGTTTCAATTATTCATTAATGTTTTGTGCTCCATTAGGAGGCCTAATATCTGAATTGTTCTGAACTAATAAAGACTGGTTACTTCCAGGACACACTACAAAGGGCTGCTGGGAGTGTCAAAGGAAATGTGGGTAATATCTCTGAGCTGGGTTATGGAGAACAAAGACCTTCCTGCACTGCTGCTGGAACTGTGCAAGCCAGCTGTGCCTGGTACAGGAGCGCATCGACAGTGCTGAAGAACAGACACCACCAAGACCACTCTCTCTCCAAGGACCCCTCAGGAGGAAGGCTTGGACCTTAGCTCCAGCCCAATGGTGCCAACCTTGTTGCCTAATCCTGTGTGCTCCCCCTGCCAGATCTCCCAGCAGGAGACCTGAGACCCATGAAGGGTTCCTGCCATGTGGGACGAGGTGCCACCTCCACAAATGGGAAGGCAAATGGTAGGAGCTCCGTCTGGAGACCCAACTGAGTTTTTTAGTGTGATGTGAGCCAGGACAAGCAAAGTGCCATTGCCAGGGTGCAGTGGGGGATCCTCCCCGAGGGTCAGGGTGATGTCCCACAGACCCTGTGGGAGAGGGACTGAGGGCCCAAGCTGAGATGTAACAGGGCCCTGGGAAATGGGCAAGGATTGGGGGATGCTGGTCAGGGACATGAAAGCCATGTGTCCATGAGGGCTCTGACAGTTCTCTCTTGATCACATGGTGTTTTCTGAAGGGTTCACTTTCTTCCTACCATTATCACTGGAGGGAGCAATATCTTCAGTTCCCTGTCCTTAATAAATGCGCAGAAAGATTGGGACTAATCGATACCTGACTCTGATTAGCACTTTTTGATCTCCCTAAGAGTCTCTTGAGGCTGGGGACCTTCACTGCTTCATTTAAATATTGTGGTTTTAGAAGTTTTCTTCGGGTCATACATTTTATCAGACATCCTTGATTTTCCAATAAATTAAATAAAAATTCATGAGACATCATTGAATTACTAGACTAGCCCTAGCTCTGTAGGAGCTGCTTTGTAAAAGCAATTATAGAATAATCTGAAATTCTAGTCGTTGAAGCTCAAATAAATTATGTTTCTATTGACCTTCTACATCCAATGACCTGAAAATGTGGCCTCCCTCTCTTGTATTAAAATTGTACAAACAAAACAGCTCCATTAGGTCAATTAGTTTGCATACATATGTTAACAAAAAGACTTCACTGTGGGGGAGGAAAAATTGATCTGAAAAATCAATCCCAAATTCAAGACTGTTAATTTATGGGCTGCTTCTCTGACATCTGTTTATCTAAACTGCATCGTGGTTTAGTTTTCTGTTCTTAGCTAGGGGCATTATTTGTTCTTCCTAACCAACTTGCCATACAGTGTGTATTACCAGCAGAGCTTACATAAACTCCTAGGACTGAAATTTATAAAGCATCTCAGATTACAAATTAACAGGATAATTCCAGAAGATTTAATGTACTCAGGGCTACAGCCTTTGCAAATCAGGAACACCCCACTCCATGGCATATTCTGTCAAACCCCTCTAAGTGATGATGCCCACCCTGGTGCCCTGTGGCTGTGGAAGGGACTGAGGCACGTTCTTGCTAGTGCAATATACAGTACTGTGAGGAATAATAATAGCACCACCATTACCACTACAACCACAGTCATCTTCTAGACTTGAATTTCTTCTCAGTAACTTGAGAAAATGCCTCATGTGGAACCACTTATCTGTGGAGCCAACAACAACGCAACCCCCCAGCTGCCGTCTGATGCCTACCTGGGAGGGTGTGATGTTGGTGAACGTCATGCAACGTTGTTTGAAGACAATGGTGTTGTCTCCTTGACTGGCATGTGGAGAATGAAATATTTCACCACTGGCAAACTCTTAGCACCTGTCTCAGCTTGTTTGGTCTTCAGGGAAGCTGAGGTTCAAGTACTAGAGAAATGCAGAATGATATTGCTGAAGGCGTAGTGTTAATAAACTCCTGTCTGGTTGTCGTCATATGCAGGAGCATAGACAACATATGCACTAGACAAGAAGAAGTTGCGCTAGGACTGTTAATCTAGATAAGATATATTCCTTACATGAGCATAGAGTGCTATGTTCTTCCATGGTAAAATCTGGGAAAAAAATTGTAAAATCTTTCAGTTTTATGCTGTAGCAGTCTTGAGACTCCAGAATGTACTAGTGTCTTCTTTCACTTCTCCTGTAATCAGTTTGGTCACTGAAGGAGCCAAATTATCACTTCAAACTGATGTTTTCCAGTCAAAAATTTCTGAGGCTCCTCCTCACAGAGCTGTATTCAATGTATAAATACATTTTTTATTTAATGTCTCAACATAATCCAGACAAAGCATATTTTCTACGACATACTTAAAAACCCAATTCCTCAAAGGGTACGTATGTAAAAGCTTTCTGTATGTTTCACAGGACAGCAGTAGTCATAAAAAAGTTCTATTAGGTGCTAATTTTGTCTTTTAGGTCATGTATTCTTATAAGTTTTCTGTTTAATATCCATTAATAAGTAGAATTTAGAAAAAGCTGACTCGGCTGGGGCCAGTGTATAATCATGCCAAAACTGTGACAAATGATATTCTAGATTAACAGGTATGATTTCACTTCCTTATTCTGGAGATAGATCATTATTTACACATCTTCTATGTAAAAATTTAGTAAAGTATTGTATGAATAGGAAATAGTAATAGATATTAATAAACAATATTATAAATAAAAAATAATAAAATAATAAATAAAAATAATAAAATGTGAAGGATCCTAAGCTTTTTTGTTTTCTTTCAGGCAGTTTGCCTCATGCTAATGAGTATTTCTCAGCAATACTGGAGACTTCATCATGTCACTTTGGTGGAAGTGGTGATTGTAGGTAGACAGCCACCTTTCTGTGGTGGACAGAGGTACCTCTGAGAACTCCTCACAGGGATTTTTAAATACAGTAATCATCTCCGTAGGCTTACCTGGGTCAAGACTGCAAATGTGCGACTAAATATACCTGTGGCACTTTCACTGGTGGACCTGTTGTCTCTGGAGCTGGCAGGAGACACTTCTTTGCTCCAAAAGGTGCCTTTTCCACAATCTCTGCCTGAAGCCCCTCTTACTTGCAACATGATACTGGGAAGGTAACACCATCAAGGAAAAAGTATAGTATCTGTAGTTTTCACCCACGCATTCAGACGCTTAGTCTTCTATGTGAAACAAAGGAAGAGCAAGACCTGACTGAATATTTCCTATGCTCTTCCTCAAGCTTTATCATTTTTTATCTCTTTTCATCTTTTTAGCAGTTACAGAGAGACTGGGATCCCTTGTCATGTTGTTTTTTGTTGAGTCTTCTGTCCTGTAAAAACCAGCTCAGCTGCTCTCCTTTCATCCCAGAACACCAGGACTTACTAAGGCTGAGAGCATGATGTCTTGCTCAGATATGTGCAGTAGTTTTTTACTGGGAACTGTTCTTTAAAGGATCCAGGAACCAAACTCTAGCAATAAGCTTTTAATGGTTTCTTTAAAACCAACTGCAATAATTTCCCTGCAAAGCCTGATTTCTTCTTTCAGTCTAGGAAATAAACAAATAATGGTAAACCTATCTATATTTATTTTGGCTGGCTGCTGTTTTTATGTTGTCTGTGCTAGGCCTCTGGATTGTTTTGCGACTTCACAAAAATGCATACAAGGTTTGTGTTTCAGCAGACACCACCAGGATGACCCAAAATGCAGATTTTCTGCTCTCTAGATTGGAGGTGTGTGGTGAGGTAACTGCCTTCAGCTTGGAGAAAACTGCTCTTCTGGGAGGTGCTGAGCCAGGGCTCAAAACTTCTAGAAAATTTCTGTAAAACAACAACAAAAAAAGCCTGCCAAACTCTCCTTATCCCCAAGGACTTTATTGTGAATGGAGTGTCTCTGTTTCTTCTTATCACCTTGGGCCCTTGTCACTGGGGACATCTTTGTGAATATACTGTCTTCGTGTCTTCAAGTCTGTATTTCAGATTCAATGCGCCAACAAGATTGACTGATGAGGAAATTACTCGGACATCATTAGCTGTGGACTCAGCCTTGCTGCCATGAACAATTTCCTGTTGTCTGTTACAGGAGCAGGACGACATACAGGAAAGCAAGCATATGGTGCAAAGATCCCAGATCCATGAAAACAAGCAGAAAAGCCTTAACCGTAAATGTTGCTTGGTAAAAAAAAAAAAAAAAAGTAGAGACACTTGCCATAAGTGTCTACTACCAGAGTAGATTTGCTAGGGCATTCTTTGAGGCTTCCAGAAAATACCCATTCCTTGAGCGGAAGATGCATCTGGTAAAATATTACATTCTCTGCCCACCATTGGCTCTACATTTTTTTTTATAAGCTCATGGAACTGCTGATGATAATGAGCATTGGGAATTCAGACCATCTTTTTCTCTGAAGACTAATATTTACTTATTATTTTGAGGGCATTTTCACTTTATTTTTTCTTCATTCTGAATTTAGAAACCTTTAAAGAGACAAGCAAGGACTCTTTGCCACAGAAACAAAAAAAAATTCTCTCTTCTGACTAATCAAATCAGAGACAGGGGCGGGAACTGATTGTGGCCTGTGGCTCTAGTCGGTATGAGAGTGAGATCAATTACGGATATTTATCTATTTGTATTTCTGGGGACTGCTCCAGAGGTGCCAAGCAGAATCCGGTCCCCATTGCTCTGAATGTTCAGGAACAACAAGTAAAAGATAGTAGATATTAGTTAGAAGTTTTCAGTTACTTTCTGTAGTCTTTTGTCCCTGTCCTGAAGTGTTTATATTGACGTTTCTATTGACTTGTTTGTCCCCTTCTGTGCCCAAATTACTGTCTTCAGGTGAGATTTACCCATTGTCTTCCTTTGTCCCATGTTTCACAGAAGGAAACCTACCCCAAGTGCTAAAATTGCCTCCCACCTGCTCTCCCTTGGGGCAGGATTGGAACCAGCTGTTGAGTGGGACAGACCAGCGAGGAGATGTAGACATGGCAATGGGCAGCTGCAGAGCTTCAAGATGTCTTATGGTAACCTCCAGTAGCTGATCTGAGAGCTGCCCTCTCCTGGTAGAGTCACCAAGTAAGGGATGAACATCTCCGCTGGCCCAAGGAGGTTGAAACACATTCCTTTCTGAAGACAGAAAAGTTTCATCTGGCTCTTGTAGACAAAACATGAGGACATCCCCTGTCAGCCTGTGCTTGTGTGTTGAAACAAGACCTGTGGAAGAAAAGTAGGCAGCTTTTAAGTATTTCAACAGGAGATGGAGTTATTTCTCATCTAAGATTTTCAGCCCAGCACAATGAAAAAAAACAAAATAAAAAAAAAGAAGAGATCTGAGTGCTAAGGTGTTTTGAGGTGATTCAGTTGCTGTAGTGTTCTGCCACCCTCCTTATGGCTTCTAACAGCCAATGGGATTTTATTAAAAAAAGTTCATTTTCACATATCAGCCTTGTCTATTTGTCTCTGATATGCGTTCATGCTTAGCAAATGCCACAGTTGCTGTTAACCTCCCCAAAAGCACTCTAGATAGGAATGTCAGTTTTATCCTGAAAAAACTGCATAGGAATCCAGCTGTACGTACCTTTTCTCTTCTCAGGTGAGCAGCTGGACTCTGTGCACTGAGGCAAGAACACACAAAATTTTTTTTTTTGTTGGTTCTCGATGGTTCTCAAAGGTCCCTTCCAACCATAAAGGTTCTGTGATTCTGTGCAATGAAAAAGGTGGTGAGTTCCTGCTTTGTACAAATGAGACTCCACCTGGCATCCTACTACCACTTCCTAGGTCCCTGGGATCCCATGGGGCAAATGAGCCATGAACACAGGAGAGAAGCTAAAATGATTGAGTCTGAAAACCCCCTTCATTCCCTGCCCAGGAAAAACCTGCTGCCACCCCGTTCCTGCCTTGCCTCATCAGTCCTAGACTTCTCCTCTGCCACAGCAACTGTCTGACTGCCCATGTTGGATCTGCCTTCAGGAACATCCCAAACAAAGCGTTTTCTGCCCGATAAACAGGCTTTACTTGACTGTGTGTAACTCTTTAGGTTGTTGAGTCAGATTCTCAGCTGGTGTGTAATCAACTTTAGATGATTTATCTGCTGCTTTGCCTTATCTATTGTGACCACTTCTGGCCTCGTGTGAAATGCAGCAATCTAAGTGAAATGCTGGAAAGCCAGCAGGGATTATTTCCAGGGGTTTAGAGGGCTTTGGGTTTGGCACGAGTGGGTCAGACCAGTGGTCCATTCCCCTCCCCACCCCCTATCCATCCAGTGGTGGGTAACAAGGGAGTCTGGGCTTAGATGGAACCTGGGGTGGCCGCAGCAGCCTGTGCTGTGTGGGACATCTGAGGGGAGGCCTGGCCGACCTCCCGTGGAGGCACAGCCTCTGCCCTCCGGCAGGAAGAGGAGCCTCTTGCTCTGTGTTTGCTGGGGAGCTTCGGTTTTCTCTCGGCCCGTCTCGCTCCCTCTTTTTACTTGTTCAGCTTGGTTTCTGGCAATATGATCTTCCCCTCCTGGCTGTCAGTCAAGAAGATTGGCATCTGCCTTCTGCGGAACGGCTGCCTTAATTAGCCCCAGGAGCATCCCGCTTGTGGTCTTTTTCCCTCTTCTCTCTCCTGCCACGCAGATGGCTGGGGAGAGCCTTCCTTCTGGTGATTTTTGCATGTGCCCTTGTCATACGATTCCTACCTGACCTCTTCCGTAGCTGCTCACCAGTGACACGCCAGGAACCCAGAGCCCACCCCTTGGTGGACCACCTTACAGAACAAGGAGGAATTTTCCCCCATCTGCCTCCTGCTCTCTTCCCCCCTCCTTTTCCTCCAAACCTTTTGTTGAACTCTGAGAGGCTTTATACTTAACAAGCCTGAGCGCTGCTGCTGTCTGCCCTGCTGCAGATTCATTCCTTGGGGTCTGCACTTCCCCTCGTCGTTCCTTGTGGTTGTCAGATGTGATTTCCCATGGTCCCTTACAGAGACGATGCGAAGCAGAGGAGCGATCACAAGCCTCAGGCGTTCTTCCTCTTTCAGAAGAGGGTCAGGTCAAGGCTGGCTGTGATGAGTGCTGCCAATCCGATGAAGGCAGCCCGTTTAATAAGGGGATGCAGATGCTTGGGGACAAGGCAGCTCTTCTACAATCCCAACTTGGTAGAATTAGAGATGTGGAAAATCTTTTTTCCCCCCTCATATCCTGAAAACCTTGTGGCAGATGACTGCGTCTCACTGGAGAAGAGATTAAAGGAGGCTGTTGTATGAGAGAAAAGGTCCAGAGTACGACAATGAAAATTACCCAGTGCCTGGGGAGGAGAAACCACATGAGGAGAACTTTAAAAAGACCAGAACTGTTTAGTATGGAAGGCAAACAAGAGGAGGAAATATGATAGTGCGACATGTTTATTGGAGGATATAAAGACAGCCAAACAAGAGATATTTTCCCAAATAACCCCCTTGATCTCAGGACACAGGGTCCCTTTGCAGTGTATAAGGGCAACATCTTTCAGGCGAGTCAGCTGAATTTATTTGTGTCGTGCACACGTGTGGTTCACAGCGACACAGGGAGATCCAGGGGTGTGAAGGAACATGACTGCTCTGCTGGGCCTCGTGTGCGGAAAGTGAGGTCAATGTAGCTGGCTCTGGTTTTGCACGTCCTCCTGGAAGGACCCATGCTGAGCACATGTGCAGCACGGGGCGGCAGTCCTCTCCTCCCTTTCCCCAGGTGTGAGCTGGCTCTGCGGATGGAAATGCACCATCTGGCAGAGCCCTGTTGCTCCCCTGCCAGCGTCTGCATCTCCTCCTCTGTCATGCAGTGTCCGCCTCTTCATGCCGGGGGAGCACGTGCTTGAGAAGCTGGAGTGTATCATCCACCCGTAGTAGGCTGGAGGAGGAAGGACAGCAGTCCTCTCTGTTGATGCTCCGTAGCATCGCGTTTTATTCGTGTGCTCGTGTGTGCATAGACCTGTTATAATTCATTTAGACGCAGCGCAGCGTTTGATGATTTCCTTTATGTTGGGGGGTGTGGGACCTCCCTTGAATTGTATGCTGCTGCTGAGCTTAGAAGCAGCAATGCCAAGCAGCGAAGTGTAATGGCTTAAAGAAGCTGCCTGGCTTTCTAAGGCTGTGTGTAGTTGCGAGGCAGATACTTGTGAGCTGTCAGCTTCTAGAAGGCAGATGCTATAACTTGAACCATCGTGCTTAAAAAGATCTGGAGACAGATACAGTGTGCTTACAGGTAAGAGCTGGAGATCTTTCCCAGGTCAGAATCTGATGCAGGTCTTTACTTCACCCTTAATGTTAGCAGTGTGACGACAGTTGCAAGAGGTTAGTTCTCCCGGCAGGGTTTGGTAGCTTTCTCCTCTGTAATGAGCCACTGTAATGTGCCTTGCAGTGAAAGCCATGCCCATCGCTTTGTCGCTCGTGCACATGAGCTCATCAGAAGTCTTTGCATGGGGAAGTGTCACGGGAGAGGGGCAGGGCTGATGACACAGGGTTTGATTTCCTTCTGTCTGCCACTGCAGCTCCCCTTCTGCTTACCGGGTGTTTTTTTCTACAACCGCAAAAAGTCTGAATTAGGTCCTGTGCTAGAATCCAAGAGGTTTCCCAGTGCCTGAAAAACGAGGATGTCTGTGGTGGAAGCTCTCTCCAGCAGATGGCAGCTACCCAAATTACGATCCGTACAGGCAGATGTCTGCGAAAGGACTGGACACAAAGATTTTGAAGCTTTGGTTGAAAGCGTCTGAAATGTCAGCTTTAGGACTTGTCTGTCAAAACCAAGCACAACTATAAAGCTCCCGTTTGCTTTCTTTGCATTTTAACAGATTCCTTCAGGTAGGTCTGGTCACATTGGCTTCTTCTACCAGCGGCCTGGAAACCCAGAAGCACTCAAATCAAAGTCATGGGTTTCTGTCTCTCCTGACACAAAACAGATGCCAGAGTGTGGTTCCGCTTCCTTGAATTTGCTTCTGGCTTTGGGGCCAGATTGTGAAATGTTGACCTTGCCAGGTGAAGTCAGTGACCCTCCTTCCATGTCCAAGTCCCTGGATATATTGAGTTGGGCTGCTGAATGGGGCTCACCAAGGCATGGACAAACACTATCTCTTTTTGGAGCTGCCTGGGGAGGCTTTCAGGGGACTTGGAAGGGAGGGAGCCAGGAAGCAAAGATCAGAATCAGGAAAGTTTGGCATAGTCCCTGGCTGAGGTCTAAGGGCTCAGTGCAAGGAGAGTTTGCTGGCACTGCCTGGAGAAGCACAAGGTCCCATTCCCACATCAGGGTGCTCTCCCCACTCTTGTTCCTCTTTCAGAGCACAGCTGGGATGTGGGGTTCGGGTTAGCAGCAGAGAGCGACCAGGCCAGACTACAAAGGTGAGTGGCAACCAGGGAGAAACAGCAGAGAAAGAGTTTTCTGGTGAGAAGGCAAAGGGAGTGCAGACCTGGTAACTGTATAGGGCTGATTCCTGCTTTCCAACCAGGTCTGTGAGCCCTGGCAGGAAAAAGAAATAGTTGCCTTATAGAGGGACCAAGCTGTGCTTGTAAACCTGCAGTTCTGCACCTTTCCCCTTCTGTTAACTGCTGTGCATCCACTTGGAAACACCCGCTGCCTAACCACTCAGACCCTCTGAAGAGCCACATCCCCGGACATCTGCAGCTTCGGTGAGAGCCAAGAAACCTTAGGCTCTGCAGAATCGTGTTCCTCCAGGGGGAAACATGAGAAACTCATTATTTGCTAACAGAGTTTGCTTCACAGACTGCTCCAAAAACAATCCTTTATGGGATTCAATTACCAGCAGTTTTATAACGTATCAAAGGAAGCATCTGTAAACCCAGAAAATGACTTATGGCTTATGATGCTTGTCTTTAAGTTCCAGAGCTGCTAAATAGTTCAGAAGTCCTCAGTTCTGAAATATGGAGCTGGACTGGATTGTATTGTGTCAGTTGCATGATGCTGAGTGGTGGAAGGCACAGACAGTTGGCTGTCCTACAGGGTTATGGGAAGCAGGTGAGACTGTAGGAGGACAGAGCCTGAGAAGTGTAAATCCAAATAATATTTCCAAAGGATGAGTAGGAAGATCCCGGGAGATGTTGCTGCATTTTCCACCTCAGAACAGGTTGAAGGTGGCTGTCCTCCTGCATGTCTGCATCTAAAACTGTCCACTGAGCCTGTTTTGCAGTATGTAGCATCTTCTGACTATACCCATAAATTGTGTGTCTGATTTCACTCCTGCTGAAGTCAGTGGGAGACATGCAGTATGTTTATCAGGAGATGGATTAACTCTAGCCTCATCAGTGTCATTTTCCTTTACAGCTGTGTGCCAGCCTTGCTTTAGCTGTCACAGGGAGGTAAAAATAAAGACTTACTGCATCAGGGTGATTTGCCATACCTTGCATAAATTTCCCTCTCCTTTGTCTTTACTATATTCCCCTGCCACTTTTGCCAGGGCTCCATGGAATATTGAGGAGAAAAGAGCTGGTTAATGTTCCCTGACTAACTGCCTACCCCTCCTGCCCCACTGCTCTTTCTTCCAGCTTTACAGGGTGAAGGTGATCCTTGAATTTAGCAGATCTCTCCTGCAAGGAGTTTACACAGCCGCATGTACCCTTGTGAGTGTTAATCCCTTGTGGCAATTTGGTTGTGGTGGGTTTTTGTTGGTTTTTTGTTTGTTTTGTTTGTTTGTTTTCTGTTTGTTTGTTTTGTTGATTTTTTCTTTTTATTTTTATTTGAGGATGATAGCTGTTTTCCTTTTAGAATGAATTCCCCAAGCCAATTGCCTCTTCTTAGAGGCTGTGTTCCATCTCACATGCTGGGGGAATGGAGCACCTCTCCTATGTCAACAGGCTGAGAGAAAAAATTCTTTGCTGTGAGGGTGGTGAGGCACTGGAACAGGTTGCCCAGAGAAGCTGTGGATGCCCCATCCCTGGAGGGGTTCAAGGCCAGACTGGAGGGGCTTTGAGCAACCTGCTCTAGTTGGAGGTGTCCCTGCCCGTGGCAGGAGGTTGGAACTCAATGATCTGTAAGTTCCGTTCCAACCAAAGCCATTCCATGATTCTATGATTCTATGCTTTGTGGATTGGCAAGTACTCGAAAGATGAAGGCACGTCTAAATCCACACATCTCCAGTCTTGTGTCACCAATGATTGAGGTGTCCTAATGATTGAATCTCCTGTTTAGGGAACTACAAAAGCATTGATTTAGCTGAAAGATTATCTATATCACAGGGGCATCAGGTGCTGTTGGTGCACTCTAACATTTACACAAGTAGGTGTGAGCCAAGGAATCAACTGATTGACCAGGAGAGGTGGACAGTGCTGCATCAAATCTAAAGCTTTTGTAAAAGATCAATGTTCATCAGATGTTACGACTCTAGCTTCACAGCAAGACTTCATATGAAACATCGTGGAGTACAGCAAATCCACACATGATTATGGAAAATTAAGTGTACAGAAGTTATTTTGAGAAGATGGGTGCGCAGACCTTTTGTGTTACCTTTGTCCACAACGCCAGGAAACTGTGAGCTTTGGCAAAGTGCTGGCATTTGCCAAATAACTTTTTACCTTTTATTTGCTCCAGAGAGAAACTGGACCAAAAGGTAATAAAAGCTAAATGAGTAAAGTATTTTTATTTTGAACTCTTTAAACAGCTGAGGAGTTGCATGCCATCTCTAGATCAAAGCAACTCAGCTTAAAAAAGTGCATATACGTTTGACAAACTGGAGTTCCTATTGGAAGCAGCCTACTTGTAATTAAAACTTTGCAGCTGCAGTACTAGAAGAACGGAAACACTGAAAAACAATAAAATCTTTCCCCTGACTTTGATGGGCTTAGCATCAAGCTGGAGAAAAAACAGGGTGTGTGTCCAGGAGTTTAACATGGGTTCCCCAACAAAATCCTCCTCTGTCTGGCTGGTACCAGGGGTGCAAAAGATTAGGAAATTCACTTGTTCATCTTAATCAAAATGCCTCATGTAATGAAGTCAGCCCCTGGAAATTAATTGCTGTGAGGTGTGTGTCCTCTGTTAGTCTCTGCTGCTGCATAAGGTTTTGGGCAGTACATAGATGAGGTGCAGAGTGGTCTGATGGTGAGGTTTGAGATGAATTGTCTATCTGTGAAATCTGTCTGCTGCAGTCCTCTGGGTATTTTACAGAGAACTGTAGCCCTTAATTCTTGGTGTATTTTAACTTTAAAGACAGCTGTAAATCTTGCCCCAAAGAAGACCTCTTCTTTAAAGTGTTCCAGAATGGATTTGGTATTGGGTGAAGGCTGGATATATTCTTGATCACTGTTTTAAAAATTACAGAAATTAGGTCTACAGAAATACAGTCTTGGTCTTTGTTGGGGAAGAAGCTCTGCCAAGGAGCAAAGGGAGGCTGAATTATGGAAGTCTTAAGCAGAATAAATACACAAGACATGGGACCAGACAGGATGCACCCCAGGGTGTTGAGGTCATCAGTGGGTATCACTGAAAGGCTGTGTCATTTTTGAAAGGCCCTGGTGATTATGGGAGGAGAAAGAAAAATATCACAGCCATCTTCAAAAAAGTGAGGAGGAATGATGCAGAAAATAACAGGGTGGCTGATCTCCCCGCAATCCCTTGTAAGACGCAGAAGGAAATCCTTTTGGAAGCCATATCCAGGCATAAGAAGGAAAACAAGATCCTTGGGAAAAGCCAGCAGGTGTTCCTCAAAGAAAAAAGTCCTGCCTGATCAACCTAATTGCCTTCTATGGTGCCTGGTCCAGGATATGAGGGGAGAGCAGCAGATGTCATGTGCCTTCATCTTCTGTAGTATCCTTGTGACAAATTGGAGATTGGGTGGAATACACAGTTATTGCAACTTGGTGTAGTGACTGGGCTCAAAGTGGAACAGTTAGCAATGTGAAGGTTATCTGGCAGTGTGTGATGCCCTGCACCTGCCCCATGCAATTCTACAGGGCTCAGCATTCACAGAGTAGGAGGCATCTTCACCATGATCTGGAGGTCATGGTGGACAGCAAGCTAAACATGATCGATTCAGCAGTACACACATCTGGCCATGAAGGCAAACCATTTGCTGGGCTGCATTGTCAAATGTGGGGTCAGTGAGTCAAGGGAAGCCATTATCCCCCTCTGCTTGGAATTTGGGTGGCTGCATCTTGGTCCGGTTTTGATGACTCCACTATGTGAAAGACTAATGTAAAACAAGTCCAGCACAGGGCCACAGAGGTGACTAAGGTGGACAACAGGAAGCGAAGGGAACTGCTTTTGTTCAGCCTGCAGAAACGAAGGCTAAGGGTTGGGGGAAATCTGCTTACTGTCCTCAGCTACCTAGAGATGGGTGTGGGGACTCTTTTGAGGTGCATGGTGAAAGGATGAGTAATGGTGGAGATAAGTTGCAGTACAGGAAATTCCAACAGGCTATAAAAAACCATTTTTTTCATAGTGGGGGTCCTTAAGTTTTGGAACAGGTTACCCAGAAAGTCTGTGCACTCTTAATCTCTGGAGATATTTGAAACTGAACTGGGCAAGGCACTGAAGAACTTGACCCCACTTCGAAGCAGGCCCCGTTTTCAGCAAGAGGTCAGAGTAGATGACCTCCAGAAGTCCCCTCCAACCTAAGTTATTCTATGACTCTGTGATGCTACACAGTGAATTTTAAATTTTTATTATTTTTTAAATCTTCTGGAACTTCTTCAGCTCTTTCCTACACATCACTCAGCGCTGTCCTGCTCCCCTTACAGATTGTTTCTTCTAGTCAGACTTGTTCGTGCAATGTAAAAGCTCATCATGTGACCGCTGGTCAGCCTTTTCCATCAGATGTGTTACTCGTCAGCCTTAAACTAAGGGAAGCTCTGAGTTCAGGGAAAGCTCTGACACTGTTCAATTCACCTCTGCTGAAATCAGGTCTGATGTCTGCAGCTGAACGCTGCAGAGCAGGGATGTGTGTCTAACTCCTCCTTCACTCCTAGCACAGTTTCAGTTGGCTTTGGTACTTGCTGTTTTCAGGGTAAACTTAGAGATCAGAAAACAGACCTAGAAGATTTTCTGGTTACTTCAGGTACTCTTCCTGAATCCAAATTAACCAATGTTAGGTCTCCGGTATGCATTAGTTTGCATGGCCTTGGTAAAAGCAAAGTAGCTACATTTCAGCAGTCCTCTGAATGAAAGCTGTTTTGCTTCAAGAACACATTTAATTTTCAATTATTTGAAATTTTACCTAGCTAACTTAACCTTGACCTAAATAAGCCTGGTTTAAATAATAATACGCAGGGGCTGTGGACCAATGGGCTTTATCTTCAGGGCATGCTCTAGTGCCCAAGATTATTGGTTTGTCGTGGGCTGCTGTG
>JAOXJM010000019.1:73769739-73786945 GCA_026413425.1 Tringa solitaria
TGTCACTGCATTGATGTAGAATATACCTTCCCTCTCCCTTTAGTCATAGTCTTAGTCATCAAAAATTCATGACACATTATGATCTCAGGAAGTGGCAATTCTACAGCCTCATAGTAATATCTCAAAATATGAAAGTACTTCATGGTTTTAACCAGATTCCTGCTTGCGTAGCTCCATTTTTCCACCCATGAATATTGGTGAAGGGTCAACCATCCATCTCTGCTGTTGGTGCCGCAAGGTAAGCAAACTGGGAGTTTGGTGGTCTAAGGATGTACCTGCAGGGCATGCACTGCAGTGGAAAGCAAAACACCATGGAAAGTCTGGGTGCTAACAGGGTTTTAAACACCAGCTCAGGTGTAGGACATCTCTGCGTGGCACTATCCTACCTTAGACCATGACAGCCAGTACTGTTCTACTCACAGACTCTTAGCAAGAGAAACAGGGCCAGCTGACTCTGGTGTATCTTCATTAATGAACCTCTTTGGAAAGGTCCTCAACCAAGTGCTTTGTTAGCGGCTGAGTCCTCTGCATCCTCCTATATCCCCCCTCCCTTCAGGCTGGTGTGAGGGCACACTTGAATGCTGACAATGAGCAGGGACTGCTCCAGGTCCAATGCCCCTCACTGTCCCTATGGGACAGCCTTCCTATTCCTTCTTTGTTTTGATGGCTTAGGAAACACCAACTTCACTGTGTTAACCATCAAAACGTAGTTATTAAATGCCATAAAGTGAATTTCCAAAGAACTGTTCAGCCTTTTAACCAGATGACATCCATTGGCTAATGGAAATTGAAAAATGTATATCAGCTCTGTGCTGCATGCACAATTTTTTTTGAAAAAGATTGATATTTTTGTCAATTACAGGGCAGCACTGGAAAGTAGCTGGATGATTGTGGATGATTTTTGTCCTGGCATTTGGAAGATTTTGTGATGATGAAAATACAAAATGTCTGTATTTAAAGCTTGTTTGGGATGTCAGCTATTGAAAAAAACAAAAAGACAATCAAATGATTCAGACTCTGATTTAGGGCTTTTCATGAAACCGGACAATTGGGAATGTAAAGATGTAGAAATTTGTTTGAACTTTTTTCTTTGTCATATTCTGTCTGCATTTGCAATAGAACAAACACTCGAGTTGCTCTGCACAACAGACTGGGTAATGACCTGTCATATTTTTAATATGCCAGGACTTTACAAATGCTGGTCTCAAGTCAACATCCACCCAACAATTCACTGAAATACTCTATATGCATTTTTTCATTTCAGGCAGTCTAAAGGAGAATCCAAAACAGCCTCTGGTAACAACAGACATTGCAGTCTTACGTCCCACTGTTGCAATTACACTTAAGACCTGTTAAGACTCAAGTACATATATTGCCCCCCTGCTGAGTTTTTTCATATACAGTAGATTCATGGGAGTTAAAACAACTCAGCACCTCCCTAGTGGTAACTGTCTTTGAATGAGGCTATGCAATTTACTGCTTTTAGAGGCTTGGGCACTGCAGTTACACTGCTGACCCTGTGTAATGCCATTAGCCACATACCAGGATGACACGCAATTTCAGTTTCACTTACATTTTGATATACTTGTTGTTTTCTAATACCCATTGACTAACTTTAAGTAGTAGTTTGATTTTATTAAAATTATACTTTTCTCCAACTAAGAACTCTGGATGATATTTATTTAAAAAAGAAAACAATATAAAAAAACAGAAAAAAAGGATTTTAGGCAAAGCCTGCTGACTGTCCTTATAACAACCACCTTTCATGAGGGATAAGGTCTGACATGTGAACCAGTTCAAGCAGTATGCATTGTTCCTTCAGAGTTCTTCTGAGTCATGCTTTTAACTTAATGCTAGCTCTGTTTAAAGCTACATGCTTCATTTTTTGATTATGAATGTGTGATGACTGGTGGAAAAGTAGACATTCACTTTGCACAAAAAAGCACATAACTATCCATAATGAGAGTAAATGCACTCAATTTTGGACATATGTAATCACACACCTCTAATCTGAATGTTTGTCTTAGAATAAAGAAAAGAAGGTGGGCAAATTAGTTGCCATTTGTGAAAGGGCCTGATCCAGGAGCTGCTGGGCAGGTGCAGACTCCCCCTTCTTTTCCTGGGAATTAGATGAAATACAAATAATGGGGGGAAAACCAGTAAGGCAATGATTTTTGGGTTTAAATTTGTACATAGTTAAGCCCCATTGAAGTTAAAGGTTGGCATATGCTTTAAGTGTACTGGACTGGGATTTATACACTGTGAAGGCAAATAATTATTATAAGTTGATTATGTAGACCCATTCGATTAACACCAGGCTTCTCTCAATTCTGAGTAATTCTGACCCTTGAAAAAATCACTTTTGAGAATTTAATGTGAAATTCAGAGAAAACAAGTCTAGGTCATTGGCTCACAATTGAGTACATTGTGAGTGTAAGTAACTGACTTGTGTAGTCCATCTCTGGTTATAAATGCTAATGAAAAAGATTACTATCAGAAAGCTTAATTTTGGCATAGGATGGCTCAAGAATTTATAATTTTGGAATGAAACTTCCATGTCAGACTACTTAAAAACTGGAAGAGGGAGAGGTGTGGAAATTGTAATTCCAAGTTCACCTGCACTCCCCTCTGACTGCAACCCCAGCGTTGCCTGCATCTGGGTTGCAATTAGAGAATATTCTTGGTCTAGACCTAACTGATAATTAAAACCCGACCTGACCTTCTTGTTTGAGGAAGAATTGAGTTAGCCTTTATTAACTTGCAGTTTTTAATTTCACAAGTGACAAAGGAATCATTGATGTGAAAGTCTATTTTTAGATTTCAAACTGTAAATGTTTTCCAAGACCTAGCTGTACAGGAGGCAGCATGGCAAATATAGGGGTTTCTTTACTGAGCATTTAATTAAGTGCCTACCTTCAAACAGAAATAAGCACAACCACCTAACACTTGCCATATAGAGCTTTTGTCTCTGACCTCTCAAGCCCAGCACTACCTTGGGTGAAGGCCGACTGCCCATGGTGACCACAGCCAACCCTGGAGCTGGCAAAGCACGTATTTTGGCCTCAGCAGAGAAGGTCTGTTTATGACTGTGTTGCAGCCACCTCCTCTTCTCCTTTTGCTCCAAAACATGTTTCTGAGATACAGGTCTACCAAAGAGCTTAGGTACCTAAGCTGAAATTTATCCAGCACTTGCTGAAGCATGGGTTTTTGGTGGGTTCACATCCCAGTTTTTGCTGGAGGACTGGGTTATCTCT
Source organism: Tringa solitaria (assembly GCA_026413425.1). Lineage (NCBI taxonomy): Eukaryota > Metazoa > Chordata > Aves > Charadriiformes > Scolopacidae > Tringa > Tringa solitaria. The sequence continues at coordinate 73,772,994 of JAOXJM010000019.1, forward strand.
TCTTGGACTTAATTTAGAAGTCCATGGATAGGGTTACCCTATGCCTTAGATACTATTTACAAAGACACTTCAACTGAAGATCATTGTACCCCTTTGGATTTGTGGATTGTGAGTCCTTGGTACACCCATGCAGGAGCTGACATCCCATGGGACCAGGGCTACAACACTCCCAAGGAGACATTCACTTATAGCCAGGTGAATGGGAAGTGTATAGTGATAAAGAAAATAAAACAACCTCCAGAGAGAACAGCCATTCAACAAGTTTTTTGTTTTACTTCATCCATTGCCCAATTTTTTCCATATCTCAAAAGCACCAGCAAATTTCAGGGATTTATATTTTGTAGTCAAGCAAGCATGGCAGCACTTGCCTTCTTTTGGAAAGAAGTAAAGATTGGAAAGAAATCTAAAATGACCATTTAATTGTTCATTATCCCAATGAGATTCTCCATGGAAAATATCTGCAGAACAACGAATACCATAGAAGACACACTCATTCTATAGACATCATTTAAGACATCACATACCTTTTAAAAATTAATGGGCTTTATCATCCAGGTATTTCCAGTGTCCAAATACCTTTAAAGAGTAGCTTTGGCCCTTGTTTTCCAAGGGTCATTTTGAAAATTGCAACCTAAATCTCAGAGTGAAATGAAAGGTGCTATCTTAACCAAGTGCTTCTGATGTGATAGAAATGAACACCTCTTTCTTACCTGTTTTGTTTAAAAAAACCTCATATAAATAAATCTATAATATTAATGATTTGCACACAAGCTTTTAGCTTTTACATATGAAAAATGATACATATACTTTTACATATGAAAAATTATTGTGTTGCCCAAACTCATGCTAGTGGAAAATACTCAAAAGTCTTTCCTTCAATATTGTTTAACCTGAGAAACTTGTATGGCAGAGCCAGTGTCAACACCTGCTTGAAGTCTTAGTCTTCAGAGTTATTCTCAGTGATGAGAAGGGGCTACTTGATTCAAATGCCTGCCAGGCTTAATCTGGAAAACTTCTCCATGAACACAGGGAAGGATGTAGCCTGCCAGTCTCAGGGTACATCAGCATCACGGCTGTACCTCGCACGTGGAAAGCAGCTGTTGCTTGCTCCAGTTTCAGGGTGACATGAAAAAGAAGACAGAAAATCGATTTCCCCAACACTCCTCTTCTGTTGGTCATTTTACTTTGTCCTTCACTTTTATTTGGGTTGTCTCAGTCACTTTTTCTCCACGGCCATGGTTTCAGCCATGGCAAATTGTCACTTGTTCTCTTAACATGCCTCTGAGTTTTGGGAGCTTTCAGTCTGCGCATTGGAAAATGCAACACCGTCGTTCCATCTAAACTGCAAAGCTGAAGAGAGCTCCCACGGCTGAGCCTCCCTCCTGGCTGCACTCCTGCTCCACGTGCGACAATAAGCTCTCCCTGCCTTATTCTGGGGGAAGCGAAACTGTGCCCTCATCTAGAGCCCAAATTCCCAAAGAAATGTAAGCATCTGATTCTCCTCGTTAGCGCAATTGAGGAGTGATGTACCTAAAACCCACGTGCTATGGAGATGGTGATGAAGCTCTGTCACACTGCCCTAACGGTGTCTTATGCAGTAGTGAAGCAGAAAAGAGGCGATGACGAAAACTGAAAGTGTAATAGGTGCCGTGCATAAAATGAGAGACAGACACAGGATAATGAGAAACAGAGTGGCCTGTGAGGAAGGGCAAAACAATGCTTGTACTATGGGGGGAAACATGAGAAAGCCAAGTAAGTTGCCAGCTGGGTTATTTTATTCCAACAAAAAAAAAAAAAAAAAAAAAGCCTAAACCCCAACCATTTTGCAAGCAGTGACAGAAACAGTCTGAAAGTATTTGCCAAGTGGAGAGCGACAGTGAGGTCTCCTTGGACGATATTGTTTTCACTGCTCCCCGCCGCGCTGGGGCTGCGAGGAGCAGAGCAAGAAGCTTGTTTGTCCAGCTAAAACTTTGGGTTGCATCAAAGCACGGACTCACACGTGCAAGCTTCACACCTGGCAGCGGCGTGATGGCTGGGTTTAAACCCTGCAGGGTTCAAAAATCCCTGCAGAATTATATTGGATCGGTGCTCCACGCGGCAGGAGGGCAGCTCCTCTATTCATCACCATACGTGCTTTATACGGATGCGTGGCTAGGGATGGTGCATGCCAGTATAGCCAGGTAAAGCAGGAGTCACCGACCAGATTTCAAAACCTCTTAAAAGAGAGAAATGTTCCTGTGCAACCTGCTCTGGGTGGACCTGCTTTGGCAGGGGGGTTGGACAAGATGATCTCCAGAGGTCCCTTCCAAACCCATATCATTCTGTGATTCTGGGATTCTGTGAAAAGAAACCATTGTCTCTACCTTCAGCAAGCAGTTAGGCTTAGGGAAATAGTCAGGATTTTTCATTTACAGGTAGAGTCCTGATGCTTATTGCAAATCTGTAGTCCTGCTGATGGAGCTGCTCATGACACAACCAGAAGAGGGAGTGCAGGGACACAGGATAAGAGAGCATGATCAAAGCAGTTTCAAATAATGGATGGATGAATAAGTAGATAATGTGAAGATTAAAAGCTAGTGTATGACTCTCAGAGTATGCAATTCCTATGCTCTGATGGACAAAAAAAAAAATCCCTTGTGCACTTTTTCCGTATGTTCCTTTTCAGCAGCTCTTAATACATCCATCTTTTCATGTGAGTCATCAAAAAAAAAAAAAAAAGGAATAAAAGAGACAGGTTTGATCGGTTCTTTATTTCTTTCCATAAATCTGCTCTTTATTTACCTGAAAATTGTATCTATCTCCTTAAGTGCAGGCTTTCTCATTACCCTCGCATGGCACCACATCTGCCCACTCCTTCCTCCCTCCCTCCCTCCCCTCTTCTCCGCTGGGAGCTCTGCCGTGCAGTTGTCATGTCAACCCTTGTCAGCCGCCTTTCTTCGAGCATCTTTCTTTGTTTGAACGTAGCCGGCCAGAAGTGTGCGGTGTCCGAGCTGTTACCATGAACATGTCCTCAAAGGACGTTGCTCTGAGCTGCTCTGGTCACTCTCCCCTTTCATCTTCTGCGCTGTCAAATTGTTTTCACCCGTGATGGCCCTTGTCCATCAAATGTACTCTCCCTGTAAATACCCTCAGGCAGGAAACCCATTAGCGGATGGACTCCATGACCTTCTCCAGAAAGCATTGAATTTACAGCTGTGTGTAGTGCCCAAAATGTGAGGGAAGGTTTATTTATTCTGCTTTGTTTTAACATCTTGTTTTCTTCTGCGGGGGCAGATTTCTTCGTGCCCGGAGGGAGGAACCATCTCTCCAGGTTGCTTTCTCCACCTGGTTATCGCCTTTTAATTTAGTACCTGCTAACAAGAGGAAATCTGTATTTCAGGGATGGAGCACTGACAGAAAACGCTTCTTCAGGCATCATGTTTGAAGTGCTACTAAAGAGTGCTGCTAGGGTTGGAGTGAGATCTCACACGGAGGAGGTGGAGAGCCATCCTTTGTTCAGGGGAAAGAGAAAAAAGCCCTTAAGGGAGATAATTTCTGTTGCAGCTGATGGGAACAAGGACACTGCCACATCTGAGAAATGCAGGGCTGGTTAGCAGCCCACACTCTGCAGCCAGGCTGCCTGCATTGAAGAGAAAATGCAAGTGTGTGGACTTTGACATCGTCCCACCAAACTGTGTGTGCGTCCATGCGTGGCAGGGGGCTGGAGGAGGCTGTGCACAGACATCCTTACCTCTCTTCAGTCCTGCCTGTGGACCTGGGCACCATCTTCAGCCACCCCTGGTTCCTCATCACTGACTGTCCAGGTGTTTTCACCCCTGAAGGTCTGATGGCCAAGTTGCTTCTGTGCCTGCCAGTTAACGGAGTCTGGCTGAAAAGAGCCAAAAAAAAAAAGCAAAGACCTATTTTTAAAAGTGGTTAAACCATTGTTGCTGGCATGAAGTGAGGGAGGCTGATGCCAGCATCTCTGCTGGCACATTTTTTGGGGGGGAAATGCCTAATAAAGGAGCTGTGCTGAGCCTCCAGGAATGGACTGCTGCTGGGGGAGCAGAGAGTGCATCCTCTGTGCCCAGCAAGAAGCACTCAGAGCAATGCAGATACGTGGGTGGAGAAGCCAGTGAGAAAGGCCTCAGATGGCCAAAGCTGCATTTGCAGTGCATCCATGAAGCAAAGGCTAAGAAACAGTCTTCAGGAAGAGCCCTCGCTGAAAAACATTTTGGAGATTTGAACGGAAAAGTCTTGTCTCCTGCTGGTCGAACACAATGGGGGAAGGGAAGTAGGGCTTTGTACATTCTCTGCAGAAAAATAGGAGTGCATCAGAGAAATATCTGATTTCTTCATCAATTACTTCTCCTAATGGAAACAGTATGTCTGTCCCCAAATTTTGGCTAACTGCTCAAATCGAAATGGGTGACAATGCCACAGGATCATCCCACAGAGCTAACTTGCCCCCATTGCTGCAAAGAGATGCTAACTTCATGTTCGGCGCTGGAAAGGCTTGCTTATCCACAGACAAGAAAGAAATATCTTTTTTTAACCCTTTGCCCTGTTGCTGTCCTTCTGCAGGGATCAAACATGTCGACTTCTCTGAGTCAGGAAGCTGCAGCTGTAGTTCTCTTCTGACCAACAGAGCAGTAACCTGGCTCTCTGCTGCTCTGAATGATACCAGATTTATCTTCCACGTGTCTGCACAGGGATCCCCATGCTCCGTGCCCTTTTATATCACAAAATCGTGCAATCACAGAATCACAGAGCGGTAGGGGTTGGAAGGGATCTCTGGAGATCATTTAGTCCAACCCCCCTGCCAAAGCAGGTTCACCCAGAGCAGGCTGGACAGGAATGCACCCAGGTGGGTTGTGAATATCTCCAGAGAAGGAAACTCCACACCTTCTCTGGGCAGCCTGTTCCAGGGCTCTGCCACCCTCGAAGTTAAGAAGTTTTTTCTCATGTTGAGACGGAAAATCCCATGTTCCAACTTGTCCCCGTTGCCTGTTGTCCTGTCACCGGGCACCACTGAAAAGAGTCTGGCCCCATCCTCTGGACACCTGCCCTTTAGATACTGATAAGCATTGATGGGATCCCCTCTCAGCCTTTTTTTCTCAAGGCTAAACAGACCCTTTGCTCGTAAAAGAGGTGCTCCAGACCCTTGATCATCTTCATGGCCCCCCGCATATACACATATATATAGGCACACATATATGTTGTATATGCCTGTTGCATATACAGGCATGTGAGAGGTGGCTGTTCCCTCCCAGTGCAGGTGTAGGTGAGCAAAGCGTGCACACCACCAGTTAGAATTGCCATGATACACCTATCATCAGCAAACTTTCAAAGAGTGCCCTCACTTAAATGTACAACTTATATTCATGGCAGCGTGGCAACCCAGGATGGTTTCTGTCAACTCTAGTGGAATTACAGGATTTGGTGACTGGTATTTTTATTATAATGACCTCCTCTCCTTTCCCATGATAGCGTATGAATTGCTGAAATATTGACACAGCATGTTTAAAAAAAAAAAGAAAAAGAAAAATTAAAAAGAAAACTCACAAACTTACAATTTAAACTCGGGGGGAGAGCACTGTGATGAACAGTTTGCTCTGCTGCCCGGTAGTAGATTTCCGAGCTGGGAAGTATTTGCAATAGCTTGTTGACAAGACACACATGTTTATTAGGAGCGAAAATGATACCGAGCAGCTTAATCTCGTCTCTGCAGAAAGAACAAAAAGCCCTCAAACCGACAGCAACGCGGCAGCAGAGGGCATCAGCAGCCTGCGTTTAAGGGCTGCAATGATGGGAGCAGTTGCTAGCAGAGCTTAATAGGACAATGCTGTTTTAACTAGTGGATGGAAACCCTTAAAACATCCTTGCAGCCGTGACAAGTCAGTGTGGCGAGGCATTTCATGTTGCTGTGTTTTCAAAAATAAAGTCTAAATAGTGCAAACAATGGCCTGGCACCGGGACGCAGCGGGCAGTATCTAAGGGTGGTGATAAACTGGGCAGGTCACTTTGCTGTGACGGCCTCTCCAGCTGAAGCCGAGGGGCTCGCTCTGGATTAAACAAAGCCATGTGCTATTTACAATGTGGTTTGAGTTTGTGCTCGCAGAGGTTTGCAGTGCCCCTGTGGAACAATAGCTCACTGAACGGGACAAATGTAGAACAGCTTACGAACAATGAACAAACAGCGAGAGGGAGCTGGGTTGTTTTAATTCTCATCCAAAATCCAAGGCAATTGGTTTCTTAATGGAAAATAAAAAGCGTATGAAGCTGCTGGTACATTGTCACCAGGCGAGCAACCATTCAGCATCCTGGAAATTGAATTCAGATTTTTGGGAAGCTTCTTGAACTAGTGGACGGACCAACACTGGATAGTGCCAATCTTCCCTCGTACTGTGGCCTTCGATATTTCCTTTAAAGGATTTTTGTCAGAAATGGAGGGCTATAAAATGGCTGCAGGCTGAGACATTTAGAAGTCCGCCCCACTTATCTAGCTCTGAGTAGGGAATCTGGGGAAAACAGAAACAAAGAGGACTGGTTCATTCCTGTGCTGTGAACACTTTTTCTTGCATTTCATATCCTCTAAATTAGGATAAAATCTGACCATTTCAGAATCCCATGTTCCCCCAGTGCGGGTTGCAGAGCTCCTGCAGCCTGAGGGCAGGTTTTGTCATCACTACAGAGATGAAGAACCTCTGCTTGCATGCGAAAGACAACGAAATTCTTCTTGAAAGTGGTGACCTTGTGCCTTTGTTGAGATAGATTTACCATACTCTTAATGATGGGAGGCAGTTGCTTCTTTGCCTTTCCTTTTTCCTGCATTTCAGTGAGCAGAGAAAGAGCAGGACTGGGAGAATATTGACCCTATTGTAAAAAGATACAGGTTTTAACATATTTTTTTTTAGGGGTGCTTTTATTTCCTCTGATTGTAAATCTCCCAGAAACGGATAGTTTAACTGCAAGGGTGATGCTGAGCGAGGAAAAGCAAACGAAGACAAAATCACAGATGCAAGCTAAATAAATGGTGCCTGAAATGCTAACTAAATATCTTCACAGTTCAAAGGAGCTTGCATGTGCATTGCCCTTACATTTCCTGTCCCAGGCTGTCATTTGTCACCAGCTTCATTTCTACCCAGGCTGAGGGCTGATTTTCTCAAGAGCTGTGGGTGTTGGAGGAGGAAAACAAAGGCAGTATGGTGTGGGAATCTGAGTTAACCTTGCTTGTTTGTCCACCTACTGCCTTGTTTTCTCGTGTCTACTGGCAAACACAAAACTACAACTCCAGTAATACCCCCTTCATGGGGCTAGTATAGAGCTTGGGATCATGCCAAGCACGACTTTCAGTCCAGGCTATACCATTTAATTCCCCAAAGAACTCTTATGCCAAGTGAAACTTAATTTCACACTCTCTACAAGTGTCTTGCACCAAGGCTTCCCCCCAACTAGCAGAAACATCTCTCTTCCAAGCCATTAGCTGGCCATCAGCTTCATCTCCACTTGAATGGGCTTCTCTCACAATTTTTGGGCTGCCAGGCCTACTCTTTGGCTGCTTGACTGAGCTCCAGGCTACAGCTGTGAGGAGAAGATCTGAGATGCTCTTCACCTGTGCAAGGACTGGTGCGTTGGCACTTGGATAACGCACGTGATTTCTGGGGTGTTTTGTTGGAAAGAAATCAAGGCAGAGGTATAACCAATGGCTGAGACAGCGTGCCAAGAATTGCTCCTGAATTCCAGTAGATCTTCCTTAGACACAAATTGACTTTACATCTTCAGGGCATGTGCAGACCTGATTACTCTCCAGATACAAAGAAACCTTCATTTTTTTGAACACATGGGAAAGATTATGTCAGGGTGAAAATGTGGGCCTCACTGAAGCTGGGAAGGAAGTAGAGCCCAGCATATTTTCCAGAGGTGTGGAGAAGTGAGAAGATTTCATGCAGTTGATGTCAGTCATTACCTTTTATCTATGCTGGAAAGCAAAGCACCGGTAAAACGGATGTGCTAAGTTTAAACACTTTTCCAGAGAGCTGAATTTATCCAGAGGGGATTTTTTTTTTCCCTGGAAGCAATGATCACTAATAACTTTTGGAGGAATTCTCCAGCTTCTATTATTGCAGCTGAGCCTTCTTCCTTCCTTTCACCATTATCATCTCCCAAAGACTTTCTCTTTGAAGGCTCTCTTGAAAGGGTTTCCCAAATGGAGATCTTCAAAAGAGACTTAACATAGGTAATTCTTGCTAGCTTCTGGGTAGGTTTTTATAGAGGGTTGGTTAGTTGGATTTGTTTCTTCTCTGTAAATTGAGTAGAAGACGACAGGTTTTGGCCATGGAAATGAAAACAGAAGTGAAGGAAAATCACTTCCTACATTATCCAGGTGCACTTGACCACAGGGTCGAGCAGAGGAATTCAGGCAGTGGGGTTTTATTGCAGTGCTTCTGAAGGGTGCTGCATGTTGAGGTCCGGGTGAATGATGTTTCCTCTTTCTCTAGCAGCACAGAGGGAACAACACTCAACTTGAGTGTGCTGCAGCCCATAGCTGGGAAATCTTCATCAACAGCTCATTTACTTGTGGGTCCCTCTGCTAAGAAGGCCCAGAGCAAGTCCACACAGGGGCATATTTGCATGATGCCCTTTCATGTTTTAATGTGACCTGTCAGCCAGAAGAAAATTGGAGGATACTTCCTAAACTTTGGGGGAAATAAATCTGTCTCCTGGATTTAAGCTCCGGATCAGCAACTGGAAGGTGATAGCAGTCTGGAATACAGTAGAAAAGGATAAGTTGAACAAGACTCACATCCATAGATCTGCTGATGCTTCTCTCCTCCCAGAATAAGGATAGTACCTTGCTTTTGAACTATGGATATTCTCTATGTTTATTCTGACCTTCCTTCTCAAGAAGAAAATTAGTCTCATTTCTGAACTATCAAGACTGACACAGGGTGTGCCCTGGAATATTTTTAATGAAAAAAAAAAAAAGAAAAAAGAAAAAAAAGGAAAAATAGAAAGAAAAAGAAATCCAAGTACCCTTTGCATTATGCTGTCCTATTATTTTTTTCTAGAAACAACATTGTGGATACAAATGGATTAGCACATAATGTTGAAATATTGTGAATATGCTGACATCTCATTGTTTTGCTCAGGAAGTAGTTTGTCATTGTTACAAAAATGTAACATGACTGTTTCAAAGTTAATTGAGTATGTTGCAAGAATTTTTAAAATCTCAAGTAAACCCACTGGTCAATAAACAACTGCATCTCCTTGGATGGAAAGGACTTTCCATATGAGAGTGGGAAAATCTCCAAATAACCAGTAGGTATTTATTCAGAGTGTGAGATTAATGGCATGGTCATGCTCAAAAGAGCCAGCAAGGCGGCCAGGGTAGTGAGAGATCAGCCTGAGCACTTTTTGCAAGGGAAGAAGCTGATATTTAAAAAAACCCTCTTTCCAGACTTCATTATCTCAGAGAGCAGCTCTGGATGGGATTCAGGAGGCCAATTTCAGCATTAAGGCAGTCACTGAATCTGAGCAAGAAGAACTTTTCAATGTGATAGCATTGCTTAAAAACCTGTGACCTTGTCATTGTGGCAGTGGGGGAGCAGTGAGCCCCCACCCTAAGAAGCAGGTCTCTTTCCCAGGCAATGGAAGAGGTGATCCTCACCCTGGCTTATGACTTGTCTCAATGGAGTGAGGTGAGGTGACCACTGTGTTTTCTGTAGCTCTGAGAGCTGTGGGCCCTGAAGGCAAGGAAAGACCTCTTTTGTGAACCCGCTCCAGGCTTACAGGAGACAGGTGTAAACAATTGAGTGTTGTGAAAGCTGAGGCTTCTTGGACATGCCCAGGAAGCAAATCTTTAGAGAAGTTAGACGGTTAAGGACTTGGGGTTAAATGGCAGCTCTGTGAATTCCATTGACTTTCAACAATGGCAGCAGTTGCCCGAAAACTCCTGGAGGCATCTGTATCTCTGCTGGGAATCTCGCCATGTGATTTTAAGTCACTGAAAAAAGAGGTGACTTGAAGTATTGCTTGATAGATTTATCCTTTGTAATGAAATTCTCAGATGAATGCATCTCTTCTTTCAGTTTGTGAACAGCTCAGAGCTGATCCTGTTTCTGCCTGTGCGAGGGTTATCGGGAATATTTGCTGAAAAGGTTCAGTGTGTGTGTGCTTTGGTTCACAGAGTTGAAGATCTCTAGGTCATGCTTTCCCATGGTCTGCAGCAGGTTTCTGCAAGCACTGCTGCACAGGCTCAGCCTGATCCCTCCAAGCCCTGCCAAGTGGCCTGGGACACACATGTCTCTGAGAGAACCCAGCGAGTGAAGCTGGTCCCCATGAACTTCTACTCAAACTGGTCCCAATTTGGTGGGGAGAATATTGTCTGATGGGCAGATGCAAGTCCTGCCTCAGTAAGTGTCTAGCTGGCTTCATGCTGTCTCTCCAGAGCTCTGCTGGGTCTGTGCAGAGGGCAGGAGGCATCCTACTGTATCTTGGGGTGGAGGTGAGCCCCATTTCCTCTCCCTGTTTTAACTTGTGTGCTGTCTTCCTTTAAAAGTACTGGAAAATTCTCATCCTGTATGGTACGTTTCTGCATTTTCAGGCATCCAAGTCTACCCATGTTGAACCACCGGCATCCTTTAAAATGTGAATGGTTTCATGAACCAATTTAGCCCTGTAAACAACCTATTTCTATTACACATTTATCTGAGGGGGAAGCAGCAGTGACTTTGAAACAATACTTTAAGTAGGTTTTCCTCACTCTTTCACAAATAAGGGGTAACTCTCTATCTGTATTCAAAGCATGTTTAAGTCACCAAGGTGGGACTGTGTGTCTGCTTCTGGGAAATCCTAATGCTTAGACATCAACACAAGTGATAATGTCCCAGTCCCTTCTTTTCTTCATTTGCAGGGAGCATTTGAATGTGTTCCTGCATCCCCAACAAATTCTCTAATGGCTGGACTACTGGTTATTCAAAGTGGGTTTCTGTCATTGTCTTCTGGCAGAGACAGTCTGCTCTGCATAAAAAAAAAATAAATCCCATGACTAGGCATGTAAGCTTATGGCTATGACCCAGCACATTGTTTTTGTATGCAGAGTTCAACAGCTCCAATAGACAGAGAAAAAGAAAAAAAAAATCCAAACCAAAAGACAGCTGGGTGCTCACCTGGGATATGAATCCAAGATATGTCTTTCCAGCACCAGCTCAATGTGTGTCTCTCACTTCCCTTTGGATTGCTCTAACCCCAGATGCTTTGAGCCTTCATTTTCTGGGCTTTTTGCAGACAAAAACCACCTGTGAAAGAGTTCTCCAGCTTCCTGATACTGAAGAAAGGGAACATCTTTCTGTCCAGAGAGACTGCAGGATGAATCTTTTTGCTGTAGGCTGTGCACAAAATGGAGGCTATTTCTAAACAGGAGATGGTCATCTCTTGAGAGGATCAAATGGAGGTCACTCCTCACTGGTGGTTTTCAAGATGTGACAGAACAGGGTGCGAGATAATCTCATTGAGGCTCTCTTTCCCACAAAAGGTTGCATTAGATGGTCTTTTGAGGTCCCTTCCAACTTTGACTGTTGTGTGATTCTATAATAAAATGCATCCTGAGAGGCAGGAACCTAACTCCTTGGATCTTTCTTAACTTTTCTGGCAAATAAATGGAGAACTTGGGTATCTAAAGTTGAGCCTGCAGTTAATTTTACCATGCTAAAAAACTGGCTGCTGTAACACCTTGTAAGGTAAAGTTCTAAGGCCTCCTGGATGTACAAGCTGAACTAATTCAGCTAAGTCAGTCAGAGTGTACTGATCTTAATTCAATTGCCTTTTGTGGAGTCTCTTAAATTGGTTTACAGTTGCTGTCTTTTGGCAAACATTAAATCAGAAATAAAAGTTAAGTCAATAAACAGGCCTTCCTTGACTGCAGTAACATAGCTTTTAGGAGGAAGACTGTTAGATGCTTTTTCAGTGCCTAAGAAAACAGAGCTCTTATCTCTATTTAAATAATAATTATAACCTAAAATTGTTTATTTGACCACATTTAGCCAATTGTTTCCAAGCTGATGTACACAGATCTCTACAGCTTCCCTGTATATATAGATCCTGGATCTCAGGGCACTGATTCAAACAACAGAATAATGATAACAAAAGAAGGAAAACATACAGTAAATGCTGGACATATGAATTAATGAATTCCTATACTTCATGTAATTGTGTATATCAGTGTAGTTATCAGCCACTTTTGTGAACAAAAGCCCATTTACGTGTAACAATAGTAAAAAATAACAAGAATGTGTTCCAAAGAAATGGCTACTGAAATAACAAATGTTGAAGATCATGGGTTTTGTCTTGTGACACAGACTCTGTAGTTCTCCCAGTCTTTTGTTCTGTGCCAGTCGGAATTAATTAGATTGAAGTTGGAGGTTCGAAGTGAAGTAAAATGATATCATTGAACTGTGATAATAATACTTAGCACATTATTCTGGGGGAGTTTCTTTTCCTGCTTGGGCTGAAGCTGGAATAGATGACAGTCGTTTCACTGACTCTGAACTCGAAAATTGTAACTGACAGGGAAATCTGTTTTCCTATTCTTTTTCTATGCACAATGTGTTAGAGATACTAATGAATTCCTATGTTTAGGATTAATAAGTAGCAACATTCCTGTTTTACAGGGGCTACAGAAGACACCAGTGTGAGGACCATCACACCATGGACTAAAAGTGGCTGTGGTAAAGGTGGTGGAACAGACTTCTGAAAATCTCATTTATCTGAGTGAGCTTGGTATTTTTCACCTCCTCTTTAGCTCTGCTATAAGAATAGTTGGAATGTGAAAATAAGTTCTTCAACAAGAAATATTGTCTTTTCAATCCTTTGAGCTTTTTCTTATAGCTTTTGTGTAACTCTTGACTTTTAAGCTAAATTGTAAGCAAAGCTGCAATGGAGTCACATGAAAAAAAATACATGAAACCAGAAGTAGGCCTTTTGCTTTTCTTTGGTGGCTAGGACGGGCGGTGAAAGTTGAAAGCAATTTCTTTAATAACATATATAAATGCTTTCTTCTGCAGTTGAATTTCATGCTAAAATAATAAAAAAGATATTAAGTAGAGAAGAGGACAGCAATCTTTCCTTAAGTGGAGTGTTGTTTTGGTGATGAGGTAAACCTGACATCAATAATAGCTTAAATCTGCTATCTACATGCTGATATTGGCTGGCTGTGCCTATTCTTCAGCCTCTGCTATAATGGAGCCATATAATTGAAGTCATCTTCCATGCTTTCCGTATTGCACATGGGGATGTAAGTAGGAGCAAAAGGATGAATTGAAAGCAGAGGTCATTGTAGTGGTGGAATGGACCTGTGAGGAAAGTATTGAAATCTGTGGCATTTGGGACATTGAAAACCAGATCTTACATCATATTAATATAAAAGCAATATATCACAAATGCCAGGAAGGAAAACATTTGTCCCTGTGTACAGCTCCATGGCATTGCTGAAACTGGATCATGTGCCTGAGAAGATCAGTGGTCTCACTAAGCCACAGATAGCAGCTCACATGGTTGGGGGCGTCATCGGTGGCTTTAGAGATCAGTGCCACAGCCCAGTTATGTTGCACTAGACACATTTTACTTAGCCAAACAGATGAAATGTGGGTTTTGTTTCCTTTTAGAAAGATGGAGGTTATTAAAAGGTGTGGGTTTAGGAGGTGCAGGATCATAATACAGCAAAAGGCAGATCAGAACTCAGTAATTTATACATCTGCTGTGAAGCCAACAGAACTGGCAGAATAGACAGATCTGTCATGCTAATCTAACTACAGGGAGCAGGAGATGTATGAATACTGTTCCTTCTAGACTCCAGGACTGAAAGGCATTTTTTTTTTCTGTTAGGAGCTGATTTGGCCACTAAGCAAAACCTAATAACGGCTACCCATTGAGTATTAAGAGTTTTTGTTTTCTTGTTCGTTTTTTTTTTCTTT
>JAOXJM010000019.1:73787045-73802993 GCA_026413425.1 Tringa solitaria
AGTTTTTGTTTTCTTTTTCGTTTTTTTTTTTTCCCTTTTCTCTTTCCCCCCTTTTTTTTTCTAATGCTTCAGAGACTATTCTATTTGAGGAGCTTGCCTAGAGACTTTTCACATGGTTGAATCCTGTGGAAAATTTATTGTCGTCAGAAAAAGGGGTGGGAGGTAGGGGGAGAATAAAAAAAAAATCACATGATTTTTCTTCCAAGCCCTTTTCCAGATTTATTTTTCTGCTTCATTTTTCATGGGAAAATCCCTCTATGTGGTTATACATCTATTTTAGTGTTTTTACTTGTCAGTATTTTGTTTTTGTAGCTGCTCTGAATCTTTTAGCTTAGAAACTGTTATGCTGTTTGTTGATGGAGAAAGAAATGGTATTGGGAATTACAGTGATGTAACATTTGGAGACACTGCAATTAAGAGCCCATTGCCAATGGCCACAGCAAAGACTGGGGTTATCAAGGCAGCAGCCTGCTCCTGGCTTTTTGTCAACTCCAACAGAGAGATGATCCCTCACCTACCAGCTGGCAAGAGGTGTCTAGATCCCCCTGGGAGAGCTGGCATTAAAATGGTATTTCTGCAGTGACCCGAGACTTCTGTAGCTTCTTGTTTTGCTGGTAGCTACCTGATGCAGCACTAGAAGGTGGTCTAAGGAGAGGAATCAGGGAGCACGCAGGAGGGTGATTGCTCCTGAGGCATCTGAGGCGTCCATGTGGTGATTTAAAGGTGTTTTCTGAGGGTCTCCCCGAAGGTGTAGTCCTGGCAGAGAGGATAACAGAGGGCAAGAACCACATATTGCAGCCTGGTCTGGGCTGCAGGAAGGCTTTCTTCTCCAGGGGGGTATTGCAGCATTGTTTTGGGTTACTACCCAATTAGCTGTGAAATCTCTGTCCTTGGAGACTGTCAAGAAGCAGGTCATCAAAGCCACTTTTGAGCTGGTCTCGTGGTGGTGACAGTCCTTCTTGGAGCAGGAGGTTGGGCTAGAGACTCCAGAGGTCCCTTCCAGGCAAAAGTGCTATGATTGTATGGAGGGGATTTAAAACAGTGTTATGCAGCAGGGGTGAGTCATGTATTTTTCCTTCTGTCCCGAGATGCTTTATTTGCATTTTGTCTTATATTTTTGGCTCAGGAGAAAGGATATCAGGCAATCTGCAGAGGGAAACTCAGACCATGAGCTTAATTCAATGAAGAAAAGGGGGATATAAGAGACATTATTATTCCAAGGATATGTAACGTGTTTAGTTTTTCCCAGCTGGGCTTCACCCACTAAGCAACCTGTTAAAATGGACAATTATATTTTACACTCTGGCATATTTTTGATCCTACATGAATAATTGAGATGAATGCCGCCCTATTTTTTTTGCCAAGAAAAAGAATAATATTAAATAGTTATGTAATTGTATTGATGTAAAAAAACCGAAAAGAACTCTTTCCATGGGATTGGATGCCCAAATTTAACAGCAAGAAAGACTGAAGCTCTACATTTCTGCAGTTCATTGCAGTGGAAAAACTTATGCTGACAAAGACAACAACTAAAATTTTATGAAGAGTACAAATGTATTTACAGGAGGAGAAGCAAGCGAGCCTGGGCAGAAGTTAGAGAACGATAGTGATTCACAGATTCTGTCAATACTTTTTCCTGTGTCTCAAGGTCTGGTCACAGCTCTGGGGCAAGAGTGACTACATTTTATGGATTACAAATGGCTAAGGAGAAAGTGACGAGAATGTCTGGGGACTTAGAAAAATGTCTCTCTGATGGGAGGCTGAAGGGGTTGTGAGGATTTGTACTAGAAAGAGATGAATAAAGAGGGAAATGGTAAAAGGTCATAACAGAACCAGCACTTTGGAGAAGGATGTTCAGAACAGACGAGAGCCACCATTCTCTCATTCTCCTAATCAGTAAAGGGGAGGCATTAAATTTTGAAACTTCCAGATTTTAACTTAACACACAAAAAAGAAATGCTTTGTCCAGTAGCGTGTCCTGCCTGTGGACTCATTGACACTGGATGCTCCTAAGTCTAGAAATTAGAAAAATTCAGAGGTCACGTCTATGAAAAGAGTATTTAGAGCCAGATGCTTCTGACAAGACAATAAAGTCTCTTGAGGTTTTAAATTAATCTCTAATGTCTTATAATTAATAAGGGAGTTTTACTCAGCAAATCACTTATCCTGGTCCTGTGTAACAGATTGTGAATCTTCTTTTTAAGCATTTGGTGCTTGTCAAATCCATTATAGCAAGAAAATATCTGGGCCTTTACATATTACTCTGTGCTTCTGGCTTCATTGTACTCTTTGGAAAAGGAGTGGGATTTTTACTTCAATGGAAAAATGGATTAATTGGATTTTAGTTCATTTAATAACAATTTTATAATGCAACAGCTTGAATATTGTCTCCTGATTTGTTTTGAAGTCTTTTATGGATTATATTCACTGAGCAGATGTGTTTATACTGCAGTTCTATCTGTTGCGCATACCCATTTACCAATTTGTGCTGGAATGAGTTTACGTATGACCACAGATGATGGGTTGTCTTTATGTCTCCACTTCCCTGTTCCCTCCTCAACCCCTTTATGTTTTAAGTTGTGTAATTGGCTTACTGAAGTGTGGGCTGAGTTCCATAAACTGTTGGTAGCTATGGTTCGATTATAGCACAAGGGTTGGTTGGCTGTGTGTGAGTTATAATGGCTGCTTTTCTATTACACCGCAGGTTTCTTTGCTTCATCTGTGATTAAAAGAAGAAAATACAACAGTAGTACAGTTGTCTTGGCAGTGAAAACCTATTGCCCATTGGACAATGTGGTGATATGTGATTAAGTCAAAGCCTATCTAGTGATGATTAATGATATATCAGCATACACCCAAAATGCAGCCCTCCAAGGCACACAAAAATGTGGTTTCTGTCACGGAAAGTAACTAATAATTTCAAGATCTGATTACCCTGGTCCATGTTTCCAGTTTGGCCACAGTGAAGCGGTGATGTTCGTAGCAGCGGCAATTGGCTGTATAAGAGAAGGAATGGGTTGGGACTGGAGCCACATCAAAGGTTGCCCTCTTCTCCCTCCTTCCGTTGCCCTTTGCAGACTTGCAAAAACCTGCTCAATAGTAGACTGGTTTGCAGGCTGAGATTTCCACAGCCAGCACTGTTGACAGGGATAGGCATTGGGGAACAGAGCTGGGGCTGACAGTTTTATAATCTAGCTGTGTTGAAACGTATCATTGTCAGTTCTGTTATTTAGAAGAAAATCCTCAGTTCGACTCAGAAGATGAAGATTTATTGTGTAAAAAAGATGAAATGTCAGTGTCTGAGAAGACAATATGTGTAGTAACACACCAGGCCCACTGTCTGTTCCTGCATAAGTGACTTATCACCAGGGTATGTCTTCAGCTTAGCTCCACATCAAAGCAATATTTTGGTGGGCTCCACAGATAGGCAGTTACCCCACTTTTCAGAAATAGGAAGAAACCGTAGAGGTTCTAGGGCCATTTCTGGAAAATTTTGTTCATGTAACCAGTCCTTTGGCTTCCAAAGGGGAATTGATGGGACTATGCATGGGAATAATGGTTTTCCATGGTGTGCTGTGGACCAGCCTTGCAGTGTGACATCAGGTTTGCTTCTGTTTGCCCTCCAGAAGCATTCAAGCAGAGTTTCTTCATGCAATATCTCATCCCTGGTGCATGCAGCAGGTAAAGCTACCTGCCTGATAACAGGGGACGGAAAACTCTGAAGCAGATTCAGATCTGGAACCAGATTTTCATCTCAGTTTTTGACACCCATGACACTTTCCCTGACTTCTGCAAATGCACCAACGTGACAAGAGGAGGACTCGGCCTCTGTTTCACTAGTGGTAAACAGCTGTTCAACAGGTCTTGGCTCCTGCAAGGGAGAGGGGAAGAAAATCTCTTTTCTAAGCCCATTTGCCTTTTGCATACATATCTGTATGAGTATGTTGTCCGTATTTATCTGTCTATCTATTCATTTGCCTGTCTACTTGCATGCCTATGTAGCCTAGAGACTGATACTCACTCATCACTGCTGGATGGTTGGGCATTATGACTGTTGCATCCCAGTAATGAAGGTACTGGCCATTTTATTAAAAAATATTATAGAAGAGCTCTGAAATCCGGTAGTCCCTGATCCCCGAAGAATTTCTTGAACACACCGTGTATCTGGAATGCCAAAATGGTCCTTAGAGATATGCATACTAATAAACCAAGCAGGACGGTCATATCATGTTTATGATTATACATATTCCCTCATGAAATAAAACTGTGCAATTGTGATTGGAGGCAGAGATTTATCAGCTGGAAACAGCTGTGCTGCTGAAACACCCGGTGGCAGGCTATATAAATATTAACAAAGATACCCCAAACTCAACTGTGTCTGTATTTATATATGTTTTGTTGCCAGCTGAGGCAGCTGTCAAGAGGGTTGACTTTGGAGAAATGGATGTGAGTTCGGAATTGCAGTTTGAAGCCTTCCTATTAATTTTGCTTGTCCATTAGCATTTAAAAATGTGTACTGAAAGCATCCACCAGACGCACAAAGCTGTGTAATGCAGAAAGCCACTTCAAGTGCCACAAGTTCATTTTCAAAGCAGTCTTCCAAAGAGGAGGAACCATCTACTTTAGGGCAGACTGATTCTGAGCAGGTTTTCTTGTAAGGCAACTCCTCACTTGGTATACCTCAAGGGCTTGGTGTATCACAGAAACACACTTCTCTTCACCATGACCAGCCCAGGGGTTTGCTCACACTGGTACAAAAGAGGAGCCCGCACCCTGAATTTGGTGGAGCCATGCTAGACAAAAATGGCACCTGAGGAGAACCCAAGCTCCTGGTGTTCCTGCTGCTTGGCGTTTCCAACAGCAATGGGAAGGGTCTGCAGCCCCCCCTGAGCAGTGCCTGCACCTGCCCATGCGCCAGCTTGGTGTGACGCACTGGTGGCAAGGCATGGAGTGTCCCCAGCTGGTCTAGGGGTGGATCAGTTTCGCAGGACTGTGAGTAGAAACAACTTTCCTCTATCCTCTGCTATTTAGGAGGTGTTAGCTCAAAGCACAGGACGGAAACATGGCATTCCTGGCTCTAGTTCACATGCACTTACCTATGCTCCCTCAAAGGGAGGGCATGGGAAGAAGCAGGAGGAAAATTCTCAGATTGATTGTAAAGACAGTTTCGGTTAAAGATCTAGGCTCATTAAAACATGCTCTATGCAAAGACTAATTGCACCCGCTATGCATTATGATTTCACAAGTGCCCTCCTGCCCTTTTTTGTTCTTTGTGAAGCAGGGATTTACATTCCTCCCAGCTCTGCTTCTTTCCCTACTGTCATAAAATCTCTATCCCTACTACAGGTACCCAGGGGATGGTCGTTCTGCCTCACAAAAGACTTCAGTGTTTCAGTATTTCCTTTTATTGTGAGTTGGCCAAACACACTGAAGAGTTTCTGTACAGGTCCATGCTAGAAAAAAAGAATTTTGGACTGTGTAAAGCAACTCGTTTTGCCTAGCTGATTTTCTTTCAGCTAATTGCACTCTGATAATTTTGAAGGGGGGTTGGTTTAAGGTGGCCAGAGATTTTTTGTGTGTGTTCTTCCACTCCAGGTGCCCCCGTCTCAGCCTGGGTTTATGAGGAATTCAGAACTGGCTTCTGCTGAGGTTCCCTCCATAATGCTGCATGCTCTGGGAGAACAAAAGCCCACAATGAATTCCAGTGATGTGCATCGGGATAATTACACCCTTGTCTCATTTGAAAAAAAAAAAGAAAAAAAAAAAAAGGAAAAAAAGAAAAGAAAAGAAAAAAAAAGAAAAAAAAAGAAAAAAAAGAGGAAGAAAAACAAGAAAAAGAGCCCAGCTGCCTTCTTATTTCCCCTCTCACGCCAGACAGCTTTTGCTGACAGGTTGGTTACCCGTGGGAGGGGTGACGGGTGAGGTGCACACCTGAGTATTGTGCCTGAGCATTGTCAGACCAGATGCTGACAGACTGCATGAACCCCAGCCTCACATACCTCAGATTTAATCTAAATACTCTTCTGACATGCATTTGCTTTCCATGCTGTTCTCCACTAAGATGTCCCGCTGTGGGTACTGTACAGTGAGCTGAATACAGCTGCAGTAGGAAGGAAAAAAAGCTCTTAACCCTATTGTTTAAAATCAAAATAGTACTTACCTTGCAGCTTCTGATTTCTGTTAGGTCCTCTAGGATCTTAAATGTTTGGAAAACACCATCAAAAGACATCAGTTGCTAAGCTTCTACATAAATCAATACGGTAATACAAAACGAGATACTCAAATATCTCTTGAGATATTGGGTTTTATTATTACTATAATATTTATATTATTATTTTATTCTATTTTTTCTTCTTGTTATTATTATTAAGGTGTTGGGAATTATTTGGTAAATGCTTTTCTTCTTTTCTGTATTGTGTGTGTGATACCAGCTTGTGCCTGATTTGCCCTTCACATTGATGGTGTCTGGGAGCCTTCTGTGTCGAAATGCAGACCGAAGTGTTATATGTAGCTTGGTTTTGGGGGTTGGTTTCTTTTAGGAAAACCAAAAAACCAGGTTTTGCTTCTCCACGTGGATTTATCCTGTAGTTAGAGGGAAGAATCAGACCCCAAAGCAACAGGCTGCTGAACTGCTAGAATTCTTTTCTCACTTGAATAAGTAGAGTTGTCATCCAGCAAAGGCCCAGGAGAACGCTTAACCCCCACTAGCCACGAAGGCTTCAAGCATGCTGAAATGTTTTGCATATTTAAAAGAGGATAACTGTGATTCAGGAGAGTAATTCTGATGTGGGAATTAACACCATATGGAAGTACATCGTCAACTGTACATGAGTGACTGTGTTTATATGGAGAAGCGATAACAGAACAAGCGTCCCAGGTGCGTACTCCTGACTCTGTTCAAAACAGTGCATATTTCAGGGTTGCACCTGTGTAATATAAATGATTTAGTAAAGTTTATTGAATGGAAAACAAAGACAAGAAAATCAGACAAATGCCTCTGACAAACAAAGAAAGGTGTACTTGGGGAGATTTAAGCAGCACATATTAGGCAGCGTGGGTGAGAGAGCTGGCAGTGTTTCAAGTGTTTGCAAGATGTGTTTGTTTTCTCAAATCTCCAATTTACTCTAATAGGCATATTATGTTCAGGCATGAACAACTAAATCCCATGTGAAATGAATGGAAATGCTCGAAATACATGGTACAGTGAGCCTGTATACATTTAAGCATATGAGGACTTGGTTTCTGTCTAAGCTTGCAGTGAAGCCAAGGTTCACACAGAGTAGGGTTTTTTTCTGTTTAAGCACAGCTGTCTAATGTCTGAAGTTTAGCTATCTTAAAAGGAAGGTAAGAACCTCATCTACTTATCTAAACTCCTTGTTTGCCAATGGAAACAGAAGAAAGTCACCCCTTGGAAGACAGGTAAAAGGCATTGCTTTTGAGGCATTAGCCCACCTTTTTCCACTGACTAATAAGGCAGTTCAGTTCAGCAAACAGACTGGCTTCTATACAGTTTTAATGGCATGAGGTGAATACTACCTGGAATATGAATTTTGGCTTTGATTCAGCTTCTTTCTCACTTTTTTTTCACTTGCCTTTGTATTTGTTGACCGGGTAACTTGAGTCCATTACAGCTGTGAGATCTTGTCCATGTTTTTTGCTCAAAGCATGGTTTCTTCATGCAACAAAAATGCCAGTAATTACAAGAGTGGTGCAAGGACTTACTCCAAGGAGGAGCTGTAAGTTGAACATGTGAAGGTTGTGGACAGTAGAATTACCACACCAATAGCTAGAGGTGCTGGTGTATCATTCCATGTCATTCTGTCATTATATTTGCAAAAATAAAAATCACTAATGAAAGTGATATCAGAAATATAACTTCAAGCAAGAGTAAGGGTAGTCACAGAGAAAATGCTAATTCCTGGGCATAGTTCTTGTGGAGGACTTCAGGAGCATGAGGAGGGGAAGGGCAAGGCAGGGTTCATATATTTTGCTGTTTAAGTCTAGTATTGATATTGCTGAGGCTTAGGGGGTAGTGTATGTCTGTGGCAATGTGCTGCACTTGTCCATGGTGATATCTGACCATCAGTACTTCAAAGAATCTGCCATGGTTAGGATTTTAAGGTTGTATCTTTATAACAACAAAGTGAAGTTCTGGAGGTTGTTTATGCTTAGAATCTCCCTGACAACCAAATCTTGGCTGCCTGATAAAGGCTGCTGGCCATGGCTAACCAAATAGCACAGTGGTACCAGGAAGCAGTAGCTAACTTTGCTTATTCAGATGTATTTACTAGTTATTAGCTAATTCCACTTTCAAATTTTTCTCTCTGATGGTATCACCTCCGTGATAATTACTTCTCTTTCTACCTAATTGTCGAGTTGGCATATATGCCATCAATTTTTACCATCTGGTCCACAGTCAAAAGCCCTTGCCTGCTACTGTTCAGTAATTGCCTTTTCATGAGCCTACCTTGACAGTAACTGATGGGAATATTTTTAGTGTGAATTCAAACAACTGTTCTGGCTTTACTAGTCCTAAGCTTCAGATTTTGCCTAATTGTGGAAAAGAGAGTAGGCACTTCTGGGTCTGTCTAGACATAGCTCTGTTAAGTGCATGTCTGATCATATGAGTTACTCACTCTGGTAATATTAATAAATGGGACCAAGCCAAATAAAAGACAGTTCCATTAAATTCTCTGAGCTCATAGGGTGGTTATAAAGTCAACATGCTGTGCTATGTTAACATCTGACCAGTGAAATACTTGTTTCCTGATCCCAGCTTTGGCTTTCAGCCACAAAAAACACAAGACAGCTGTTATGCTTTAGTAGGGTCAGGGTTATCAAAGAGATGTGATTAATAGTCGGTTACTTTGCTTTTTTGACACTTTTGTTCTGTTGATTACAAAGGACTCCTATCTGTGATTTTTCATTGATTTGGTGAACTATATGATAGATGAGAAGAAAGGAAGGACCATTCTGAATATGAGCTCTTCCTGGAAGAACACAGGCATGGGTGCAGTTTGGACTGCTGTTTTACTTTGAGCTTGTTTGATGTGGATGCTACTGATACTGGTATCTCAGAGGGCAAAGGGGCTAATGCCTCCTCGCAGAGGTAACAGCTGTAAATGCAGACAAGGTGTTCTTAGCTATTTAATGATTTCCCATCAGGCAAAAATGCTGTAGAATCGGAAACACTGACTCTAAAAGTGCATCAAAGTAATTTGTTAGTCTTTGAACTAGGAAGTTATTTATAATGGAGAGTGTTCTCTGATGGAGTGATAGGCTTGCAGTGTGCGTGAGCAAGCTGAGTCAGAAAGAGGTTTGTAAAAGGATATCAGAGTGTTATAAGTTGAATTAGTGAGCACTTTATTCCCTGAGACGTGGGCATTTTACTTTGATTCTTGTTTATTTTTTCTTCTTTCCCCAGCACTGCCCCCCAAGCAGCAATACAAACGATACTGATTTCCCCAATTTAACAGTGACGTGAGAAAAATAAAATCCTAAACAGGGCAATACTCTCAGCCCCAAACCATTGATAAACAGAGATGTTAACCCTCCAGGCAAAACGTGGGTGAGTCAATTGAAAACAGATACTTAAAGCCTCTGTGCATATGACTTTGATGGGATATATCATTAATGGGCTGTCACTGTAGGAGGCTCTTCTAAAACTTTCCCAATAACTGGATGAGGTAGAATTTGACACTGCTGCGCCAAGTCCTGCTGGCTGCAGAAAACTGCTGATTCTCTTCTGATACCCATCATAAACCAGAAGAGGTTGTTGTTTTTTTTTTTAACTTTTCCTCACTTTTACTGCTTTAGTTTAAACTACACACAAAAACGTGTTCCCTTTAGTTTTAATCTCAGAAGATGATTTGATAATTATTATGTTATGGCAGCCATTCAAAAGGGCTGATGACAGGGCTTCTGAGACACCTCCTTGCCTAAACCACCTTGACTATCATGAGTGGTTGGATGGTTGGTGCAATAACAGGGAACGAGCAACACAAAACCCTGTGCTGGGCATTACAGGCCCTTTCCATATTTATCTCCTGCCTGCCCTGTAGTGCTGTGGTATATGCAATGATCCCTAAGCTCAGGTTTCTCTTTAAAATTTATTCTGGTCTCCCAAAATGTCTTTGTTACCTATAGTTTCTAGCAATACCATAACTCCATGTTAAATGCCACAAGCTACTTTCTTTGCCTAGGAAATACTGTGGTAGGAATATTTTAGCAATAATTATTTGCAAATGATACAGGTTGATTGTTGTTGTCTTCCTGCCTTGGTATTTTAAAAGACTGAATTCAGTGATGTTTGTGTACCTAATTAATTTTGGCTGCTTAGTAGATTTCAGCTTAGCGTTTGAACATGTTTTCTGTCACTTCCTGTGTTTGTTTGCTTTTATTTTTGTTGAAGGATATTATAAATGGGAAGAACTTTTTCTTCTAAGTGAAAATATGCCTTCCTAAGTAATTGCCTGAATTGCAATATCTTTGTTATTGTTTCTAATTGCTGATTCTCTTGATGCAGGTCAGCACCTTTTGGTTCAAATGTCCCAAGAATGAGTCACAAGAACAACAGAAGATAACTTCATTGTAATACTGCTTGGAAAGAATAGTTGACATAATTACTCTGCCCTATTGCTCTTTTTCCTGGCTTAAATATTATAAAATACTATTTTGTCACAAGAAAGGTTAAGTAACAGGTTCATTTGGATGTCAAGAGGGGCATCTTATAAGCCTTCTTTAAGGATTTTAAGGATTATAACCTTGAACTACTTTCTAATCTGCTGATCCATCTAGTCCCACAGTGACATTCAATAAAATTTTATTTTATGAGATAGCTGGAAACTTAACTTTATTCCCTGTGAATGAATCCTTAATAATTTTTTTTAATGTAAAAGAAAGTTAAAATTAAGAGAGATTTCTTTAATATAACAGTGGGAAAAATGGTAAAGAAAAGGAAAAGAAAAGAGAAAGCTAAAATGTAAATGTAGACTATAAAATGCAAATGGTAAATAAAATTGATGCGCTTCAAGAAATTTTAGCATATATTGCTTAAAGGGAACAGTCTCTTGTGGAGATAAGATTAAATATTTACAAAAAACACTGAAAGGAATTGACAGACATCTGAGGAAAAAGTTACATGTGTTAATAGGAAAGTGTAATAAGGGGACAGAGCATCTATTCTGTTAAAAAGTATTCAAAATCTGTTACAGAGAAAACAGGCTGGAGAAAGCTGGGCAGGAAAGCAATGATTTGTAGTGCCATCAAGAGATTTCAGCTTGGCTTGACCAAAGATGGAAATAAAATGTTATGGGATTAAGTATTATTGAGAGAATGGAGTTCAAATAAGGTGATATCTTTGCATCTTAAGCTTGTCTCTGGAGCAGCACTGAAACTGCTTCCTGCATCTCATGCAGAATAATTTTTTAAAGAAATTGTAGAAGCTGTTGAAGGACAAGTCTGTGAGGTGAAGCCTGGCTGCAAAGAAGGAGGTTGAAGAAGACAGTGAGGTGGTCAAAGGTACAAGTGCATCAAGAAAAGCACAGCAAAAGATTGGGCTGTGCAATCTGTGTTCCCTCCCTGGTGGAATACCTGTGTGGATATCTGCATACAAATAAGAGCTCTGTCACTGGGTTGCCTGTCAGGTTTTGCAATTGAACTGCAGAGCGGAGTGATGGGGTCTGAAAGGCCAGATGGTGTTCTGGGCCATAAACACGTCATTGGCAGAGCAATGAGAAGCCACAGCTCCCTTCTAGGCTTGCTGCCTTTCTGACCTTAACCACAGGTAGCTTTCTGCAGCTCATACAGTGGGACTGTGCAGGCAGAATTTGGCATCCACGGAGAGGGATTGTGCAAATGAAGGAGTGCTTAATATTGTGTCTGTTGCCACCATTATGATTTTATGTAGCTCCAGCAACCTGAAGCCCTAGCGAAAAGGGAATCAATATTTCTTTTGGTGGAATAAAGGGAAAGAGCAACCTCAAGGAGTGGAGGGGGTGCTCTTATCTCATATCTTTAGGTTTAATTTTAGCTTTGCAACACCTTGAAGCACATAAGTTAAAACGCAAGATTAATTCAAAGTGCAGGAATATTGTACCGACGCTTTTAAGGTGAGTGGTCACCCCGATCAAACCAGGTTTGGAATTATGAGTTGAGATGAGAGGGGGATGGATCCTGACAGAAGTGTCTTTCAGTGGGCAAGGGACACCTGTGGGGTTTTGCTGGTTGCCATCCTCCCTCTGATGATGGGGCAATGTGCTGGCAGCTTGGAGGTAACACACAGAATAAAGCTGTCTAGAAGAGCTTTGAAACTGAGGACTGAACAAGTGCTAGAAGGCGTTATCTCATTAGTCTCCACAGGGGCAGGAGGAGGATGAGGTCTAGGGCTGAGTATCCTCTGGGGCATGGGAGTCTTGCTTAATAGTTGTTACTGGTTAATTTGTTGCTGACTTTCGCAACGTGTTCTTTTGCCTTCCTTTCTCACTTAATAAAGTTCTCTTACATTCAGATTTTGGGGATGGGGAAGTTGGCTTTATACTGGTGTTTATGTAATGGGTTTAGTTTTGTTTGGCCAGGTCTTATGCAAGGACATTGACTTCTTACCTGCTCTTTATGAAGATGTAAATAATAGCCCTCAAATCTGGCCTTCTTTTTATTGACAAAAGCACCCAGAAAAAGAGTCATACTTGGATCCTGCTTTTTCAGATGTAAGGTACAAGTATAGGTGTGTGTATAACTCCCTAACGAAGTAGAAACAGATCATTTCTTTGCCCGGAGATCCAAATCTGTGTTCTTTAGGTCTGGGTTTTGGCTCCCACTCAAGGCTACACACAATCATTTCCTTGGTCTTAGGCTCCCCATTTTCTTGGCCTCTCTGCCCGACTGGGAGAACCTCATGTAGGCGTGATGTTGGCCTCTACAGAAGCCCCTGCCTTTTCTAACAGTACTTGGGACTACTCTACTACTATGGGCAACTAATTTTGCATTTATCATTAAGTGGTCAAATAGTTACCCCAGTCTTAAAAAAAAGTTCATATCCAATTACTATAACAATTAAAATATGTATATAATATACCCTGAAGTTTTTTGACCTCATTTGTAAGGGCAGCTCAGTATAAGCAGGCAGTGGTAACATAATCCTGCTGCAATCTGAAGAGGACATTTTAGCTGGGTGTTTGAAGTAAGAAATGAGAGAGATCTCTGAAATCACTGATTTCATGGGAAAAAGTAGGGGGCAGGAGGAATTTCTCCTCTTTTTTCTGTGGACTGCTTGGTGGATATCTCAGGTGGAAAAGGTTGCCCTCTGCTCATGCACTATGGCACTCACTGCTGGGAGGTGCAGAGCTTGAAAAACATTTACGTGACCTAAAAATTACCCAGATCCTGCAAAAACATGCTCTTTGGTGCAGTGGATGCGATTTTGAGCTTTGGATGTCCCCAGAGGATGAGTTTCCAGAAACAAGAAGGATTCACTAATGGAAGGAGGGTTCTGTTCATGCTTCCCTAAGCATCTGCTATTGACACTGCTGGCAAGGGACCAGGACTGGACTTCCTCTTATGTGGCAGCTCTCGTGCCCTGTGCCTCATTCCCTGATGACCATGACAACTGTGTCCCTGCTGCTGCTGCAGGAATTTGCTATCAGCCTTCTCATTTCCTCACCCTCCCACCTCCAGCACCTCTTCATCAGCAGACATCATTGCTGATGTCTGCTATTTTCTTCTTCCCCTGATGTGGGGAGTATGGGATCATCTGGTGTTTGGATATGGGAAGGGGCTAATCAGGTCTGTCAATCAGAAACTTTTTAGAGTAAATTGACAAGGAATTAGGAGAGAAGTGGTTATAATAAAATTCAGCATTGAATATCAAGTGGAATGTAACAAACATGTAAAAGAGCATTCAGCCCACTAACTTACTCAAGGGAAAGAGTCATCTGCACCGTTTTCAATTTATCTGACAAACGCTGAATAGCTTATGCTACAACACCAATTATCTGCTGTACGGACAACAGGGTATTGCCACTGCCAGCCTGAGATTTGTGATTTCTCTGAGGAGCACTGAACCTACGTGTTTTCCCTCTTTTCATTATTATTTGCTAGTGCTGGTTTTACATTTGGTGATTATTCTTTGGGAAAGATAACAAACAACATATATACTGAAATCACTAGATATGTTTCTCTCTAACAAGCAGTGACAGAGTTTCATTTAGGTTTTTTACACCTAGCTAGAGGTGCTAGGACACTCTCCAAAGAGCTCTGCACTGGGAAAATTATGATGTCATTGTAGATGTCTTGCTTATTTCCTCAGAATAAATGAACATCATCATGAAACTCCAGGAGGAAAACTTGGCTGTGCTGGAGTTATGGAGCTATTAAAGCAGCTGAGACTAAGGTTTGCATTTAAGTCAGGGGTTATTTGGAGGTCACCATCATACACTTTTATTTGGAGACCTAAATATGGGTTTAAGTGTCTCACTTAAATAATTTTGTCCATAATGAGGTTGGTTTGGCTTCTCTTCTCTGAAATACTGTAGAAAAAATGTGTTACTGAATCACCGTAATTTTTTTTTAAATTCTAAAGCTACAAAAAGAATAATTTATTTCATAATTCTTCAGGTTTATTTTATAGTGTGCTTTAAATGAAAACTGTAACACGAAATCACAAAGATTAGCAGTGTGCCGAAACTAGCTGTCTCTTCTTTCAAAGAACTAGCTGTCAGTTCTTCCTTAAGATGATTTACCCTTCTAGATTCAGCAGCTGTGCATTCTTTGAAGCACAGTGGGAGAAGGTCTGTATCAAAAGGAAGATAATTTCCAAAATGGTCTTCAAAATTATTGTAATAATGGTCTATTGCTGCAATATTCAGGCTCTACAGCTAAGAGTATGAGGAGTTTACATGCACTGATTGTTTAAAGCAGAGAGTCAAACAATGGCAAAGATGTAGCAGGAATGTGGGATTTGCAATAAAGTACAGGATCATGGCTGTGGAGCCATGTATGTTGCTTTTGGCAGCATCACCCATGGTTCAAAACCAAGGTGTAGCTGAGGAGTTGCACAATGATGTGTACTAGGGAAATAGCCTGTGCAGTTAGTAGGATGTAAATGATTTGATTTCCTACTGACTAAATGGATATCAGAAATTATCTAATACCTTAAATATGTGATCACTCAATGTATCGTGTAGTTCTACCACACTGTACAAACAAACAGACTTTTAAAAATTTTCATCAGCTGCACTGTATTTTCTTCAAATATATAGCTTCACTATATTATCTTCTGTCTTTTAGTAGCTTGAGAACTTATGTCGTGCCATTCTTAATTTTTAATATTGGAAGTATCCGCTGTTCCATATTTGTGACCTTTCCAAATGAGTACGTCAACCTTTAGCCTTCAGTACCTATGTTAATTTTATCATGAACCTAACTATAAAGACCTATTCTAGACCTATTCTATTTCCTAGAATTCTAGGAAAATTCTATTTACTTTAACTGAAATGGTTATATCTATGGTTGTTCTGTAGATTTGATTTCTCATATTATGTGCAATATTTTCCTGATGCAGTCTTCGGGGATCATTTAGCTTTCATCACAGTAAAAAGTGTTATTTGTGTTTATGTTGGTATTCACTGTTTCATTTTCTTAACTGTCCCATTTGTTTTGATGAAGGACCATGGCTCCTAGCAGCGTACCATCTGCAGAAGGGTGGTGATTGTGCCTTTCTTTTGCCAGCAAGGAACATTATTCTTCATGGTGCTTTTGTTTTCTTCATCACTTTTTGGCCTGAGATTTTTTTCTTTCACAACTTCCATCTGCTTTCTTTCTGATTTGAAGAGTCCCTGAAAATGTACTGTATTATAAGTGATAGTATCATTGATCGAGAGTCTTTCTCATTTTATGGCTGGACCAAAACTTCACATTAAATTTTTACATGTCAAGTAATGTTAATTCTGA
>JAOXJM010000019.1:73827943-73857024 GCA_026413425.1 Tringa solitaria
ATTTTATTTTATTTTATTTTATTTTATTTTATTTTATTTTATTTTATTTTAATAATAAAATTAAGACTTTTAGGTTTATTCCCTCTTTTGGATGGACAAGACTGTTGCTGTCCAACTCACCTGTGAGAAGCTGCTTTCTGGACATTGACAGTTTTTCTAGAGAGAATTAGCATGTGCAGCAGGAAAGGCGTAAAAGTCTCTTACTGCCAGACGACTGTAGCCTTATGAGCCCTGATTTTTACCTGAAATTGATTTTCACTTTGTACATTGTTCTACTTGATCATTTAAAAAAAGTATCTGACTGCAATCTACTACCCTGATTTTGTACTGAGACTATATTTAAATGATTTTCTTAATTGAAAAGTGATCATAATTATCTAATTGATGCTGATCACGAAAGTTAGTGAAAAACGGTAACATCTTAAAGCATCTCTTACAAGCTTTGTCATCACTTTATTCATCTGTAGCTTAAGTTTTTTGTCTCTTTCTGAACATTCAGGAGAAGAAAAAGTGTTTTATTTTCCTCAGGCCAACTTACCTGTTTTAAAATCCAAACCTAATACATTTGTATAGTTTGTGCATCAGTTACAGGAATGACTTTTCTGTGCTTTGCAGTGCAACAACCCCTTTGACATCTTGCAATCTCAATTCTGAAATGATGTATCTGTTATGAGGATGAAAAGCAGAAGCGTGCTACAGGGAGTGAGAAAGATCTGCTGACCTGGAACCAGTCAAATCTGTAAGGCATTTAGACCGAGAACTTCGTAAGCTAGGAGCACTACTTAACAAAGCATAAATTAAAAGTTGGGAGAGATCAATTTATTAAATGTGTAGAGCATCTGTGATTTCTACTTTAAAAAGCACTTTAACACTCATAAAAACGAGGCATGTCTCAGAGCAAGATCTAATGGCTTTTGAAGATTCATAAATTTCAGTAACAATACACCTTTGAGCACCTGATGAGCTTAAGCTATAGACGTATAGTATAAGGAATTCCATTAAAAATTCAGTACATGTAGGTTGCAAAAGAGAACTAATTTTTTACAGGTCCTAATTGGAATGCACAAATTGCAATTTCCTTGATTATGATTGTAGTTCATTTTTACTAACAATTTGCAATTTATGGGAAGACAGAGACTGATATTTATCATCATCTGGAGGGCAGAGTTTGAACCTGTGATGCTTCATGAGGTATACAGCAAAGATTTTATTCTGGGCTGCATCATCCTGGGACCATAATCTTGGGTATAGCAGAGTGCTAAAATCATGGTTTACTACTAACAATAGCACTGTTTTAATTCACTCTCATCTAAGATCTTACGTAGAGAGACATTTTTCCTATCTAGGAGCATGAAAGTGTGGCAAAGAACTTCTAAGACTATTATATCACTCTCACAAGACCTTCTTGCAGTGTGTATTTTCATGCTAGCTTGTGGGTGAATCTCATATAATGTTTCTAAAAATAGTTAGTACAACCATTTGGGCTGTGCTTTGCTCCGTGGTCCAGTGAAATCAGCATGATCTGTTTTCTTCTCATCAGTTTTGGTGATGTGAAATGGTTACACTGATGTAATTTGAATGAAAATAGTATAAAATAGGCCACGTAAGAAAAAAATATGGGGATTTGTATCTCATCCGTACCATTTAGCACTCTTTGCTGCAAATAAGTATGGTTTGAAATGGCAGAGTATGATCTATTGTCTAAATCTAAGATATATTTGACCTATTGGTCCTGCAGCAATACCTCCGGGCATCTTTCTTTACAGGAGGTAATTATAAAAATTCCTGTTCTGCTTGAGGCAGAATGATTTTTCCATTCTTTTTATGTAGTTACATATGTACATATTACATATGTGTAATGTAATGTACATGTGTAAAACACACACACATATTTTATCTACAGATGGACAAGAAGTCCATGATATTTTTTTAAGTATCAAACAGCAAAGCCAGCAGTAGTCTACCCTTTCTGTAACGACTTTCCTTTATGTACCTGAAGGAGACAGATATCAGGCATGTCTTCTTTTGATTTATTAGGAAAGGATTATTCCTGATAGAACTAGAGGAGTGGGACAATAAATATTTCTCTTCAGACAACCGTTCCCATCTATCTGCTTATTTTGTTTACAACACAGACGCTGAAATAATAATGAGAGCACCTGGGCTGAAGAATTAACAGGTTTAAAAGAAAACATAATCCATTCTTTATTAACTGATATGCAGTTTGCATTGTTCAGTCTATAAGCTTTATATCTCAGTAGTGCAAATAAATCAGTGTGGGTATGAATTTCCTTTCTCCTGAGTCATTGGGCTCACCTTTACTAGCTTTCTTAGTACTTGGGAAGAGAAAATGGTTTTACTGCATTGTTTCTGTTTTCTTCAAGGTTTCTCTCTAGGACATACAAAATCCTGCAAAAATTCCAGATGTCAATCTGGTTGCACTCTGTGGATCCTGGTGTCTCACAGCACCATTTGTCTCCAAAAATTTAGTGCCTCCTTGTAGAGTGGGACCTAAAGTGTGTTCCTCTTCCCGCCTCAGTCTTGCTCTGGTGCTCATCCAGAAATAGAAGCCTACGTGACAAGCCCAGATCTTCCAGCACTGGAGGATGAGTGCAATCTTTAACTGCTGATCACAAGTGTTTTCACTAAGCTGGGAGATGCTGATTGCCTCGAATTGCTGGGAGTTGACCAGTTCTTGCAGCAGGGAGAGGGAGCAGCTTGAGGGGTGAAGTTGCTTCTGGCTGAGGGAGATGGCAGGAGAAAAAGACCACAGTTAAAGGAGAAGAGAGAAAGAGTTAGGAAAAACCATTCTTGTCTGCTTTTATAACTGAGTAATGGCCAGTAATTCTGGTTGCTGGTCATCGCTGGGGATTCCTATGGATGCTAGAAGTAAACTCTTGCTAGACTTTATCATCTGTCTAAGATTAATTAGACTGCGACATAATTTGCAGATACATTGTATGTATAAATGCCGTTTGTGCGCAACAGAC
This sequence comes from Tringa solitaria, assembly GCA_026413425.1. Classification (NCBI taxonomy): domain Eukaryota; kingdom Metazoa; phylum Chordata; class Aves; order Charadriiformes; family Scolopacidae; genus Tringa; species Tringa solitaria. The sequence continues at coordinate 73,830,934 of JAOXJM010000019.1, forward strand.
TCCTTCTGATGGAACATGTCTAATATGCCAGAATCAGTCCAAGTGCAGTGATCCAGCCCAGCTGGGGGTCACATTTTCTGGCTGCAAGAACCCATTAAAACTGGAATGCCTTGGAAAGGAAGAAGGAGAGCCTTCCCTCTGCCCAGCTGCACAAGGGATAACGACTTCACGGGGATGTGGCAAGAGTTAAATCATTACATTTCCAAAATGTTTCAAAATTTTTGGACGAGAGTTGCCGTAGGAGTGAGAACGAAGTCGGTGTCACGCTAAAGCTGTCCAAGTCCGACAGCTCAGAAGGAGCCAGAGATGAAAAGAGTCTTTGGAGTTGGTCATTGTAAGTGCGCGTTGGACCCGGGAGATCCTGTTCCTGGTGCTTAACATTAATGTGTTTACTTTATGGCAGTTTATATCTTGGGTACCAATGAAAAATTAGCAAAGAGGAAAAGCAATGTGAGTGTACCTTCTCTAATATGTACACACATAATTAATCATTTTATGCAAACTGAGGAAATTGTGCAGAGAAGGTGCAGTTACGGCAACAGGAAATGGGCCATTTTAAGAGGTCTTTGTTGTGCTTTTTCAGCGTGTGGGGGGTGACTTTAAATGGGGAAGGCTTATTATATTAATAACTCAGGAAACAGTAAATAAATAAAACGTGAGACAGTTAATCTAAATTTAAGTGCCAGGGCTTGGATCCAACTTTGTAGGATAACACAGGAAACTCCAAAACTTGTAGCGCTTTTTTCAGAGAAAGTTTATCTCAGCGTTGCCGTGTGGCAGTGAAGGATGGGGGGCCCCAGGGGCTGGTAGTTTATGTGGCCACAGCGGTGCAGATGGATCAGGTTGGCGGCTGAGGTGGGTCTCTGGTGCTCCACTCACCAAAGCTCGCAGCAGGAGCTGTGCAAGACGAGAAGGTGGCATAAAAGTCTCAAGTTTTTGTAAGAGTTTCTAAGCTGATTGTTCGTTATGGTTTATTTCACCTTCCAGGGGGAGGAGATGAAAGGGAAAAGAAATCTGCTTGAGTGATGTGGTCTCTGCTTCTTCTGGATGCAGCTTGGACCATTCTCTGTTGCACGCTATTGCAGAGAACTTCATGCAATTAGCTGGTCATAAGGGTCATCAGGTGTGTTAAGGTCTGTCATAACAACATGTACTGACAACTGCTCTTGTTCATGCTCTTAGAAGAAGAATGGTGAACGTTTAATATAATAGCTCAGAAATACATGTTTATGAAACTTCATTTCCTACAGACACACAGCTTTTAATGTGGCATTTTGTTATGTATAACAAAGCAAAAGATGAAACTTGCTATAAAAGACCCACCTGTAACTTCCAGCATGAGTGAATGTTAGGTAGAGCTAGTCATTGCTGAAAGCTACTCACAAGTGTAATTAAACTCTTTAAAGTAATGACTCCCAAAGGAATAAGCACCTTTAAGGAGGAAACTGATTTTACACTCACTCCTCCTATTTAAGAAGTCTCAGGTGTATTTTGTAACCCTTCCAGGCAGTTCTTTGTCCAATGGCTCTTGTGTAGCCTGGTACCCTTCAGCTGACCAACATCTTTTCACTGAAATTTATATAGTAATTTCTTTGCAGACTCTGGGGTCATCTCTAGTTATTGACCAAGGGAGGTTGTTCAGATGTTTTATTATTTTGGGATGCCCAGCTGACACATCTCTAATATCAGTATAGTAATGGGGTTTCTGAAAATAGGAATGATATAGTACATAAGAGTAGTAGAAAGACCACTAGAGGCCAATATGGCTCCCTTAATAAAATTGTATGGTATGGATTTTGTAAAATATTTAACAGCTTGCAAGAACCTCATTAAAATATGTATGTTTAAATGAGGGAAAAGGTAATAGAGTTCAAAGACTTAGCTTTTAGTATGTAATTTTTGGACTTTCATCAATTTTTTTCAATTGGTGGTTTTGTCAGTCAATTACGCTTGTCTTTCTACTCTGAATTTTTTGAATCAACTGTCCTTATTCCCACTTGGGTATTTTTTTTTTGGTTGATTTTTTTCCGAGGGAAAAATTAAGTTCACCTTCTCTCCCTGTTTGAAATTCACAGTGAGCTCAAATTCCTTGTGTCTCCACATCAGACTCAGGCAGCAGAATGCTGCAAAGAGAGTGGTGGAATGTGAGTCAGTGGATTTTCTGAAGAAATATTTCCAATATGGTGCCATAAAGATGCCTTTTGGGCTGATTTTCTGGTGCTACTTCCATCTTTTAGGGAGCTGACCTACATTTACTTTCCTCTGCCCCTCATATTTGTGTAGGTGTATGTGAATATGCAGATATACATATAAATATATACATGTTTATTTACACAAGTCCATACTTGCACAATGTAACTACACATGGTGTAAAGATGACATAAATGGTGCCATTTGTACCATGTCACATGCATTCTCTATAACTGTGATTCTCCTTTATTTTTTGGCCGCTTGCCGTGTTTTACCTGCCTTGCACAGGCATTTTTAAACTATTGTTCTTGGAGCTGAGGTTGCTTTGGATGATGGTTCATTCCCTTCCACCCCAAGACTGAAAACTTCTCGGTCTTTTAGTGATTATATTCTCAAGCCACAGTAGTCACCAGGAGAAAAATATATTGTTTTGCTTTACAGATTTGGAACTCATTTTAATGAATATCTGCCAACACTTAATTTAAAAATATTTCAAACATCATATATTGAATTTCTGGGAGTTTTCCAGTTGATGTGAATGATTTTTAGAGGCATTGCTTAAAATTTGGGAAAGATATTATTTCATAGGCCACGCTTCTAGTAATATTAATGAGAGTTGTAGTCATGAGCAGGAATTACAAACCTTTCCGACATATCTTTTTGATAACAGGTGTGTAACATTAAGACAAACTTTTCTGTTTTGACTCCCTTCTTGTGTTTCTCGTAATATTGCTGAATCTTGATTCACCAAGCTTTGATTCACCCACACAAAAAATGGAATGTATTTTCTCGTCTCCAGTATTACTGCATCAAATACATTTCAGAGGAACGGAAGCCATTAAATGTGTTTTGCGCTCATGTTAGGCAGACAAATGTTTTTGATTTCCTTTCCTGTTATGTGATATAGTCCCAAAATAAATTAAAGGGAAAGACTCAGCTTATTAGACTCACTTCATTATTTTTTTAAACTACAAAAGAATTCAACAGTGCTACTTTATATTGAACCCACTTTTCTGCAGTTACTCTGACCCTGTCTTCAGCTCTTAGGGATTTTACTCTGTTCTTCCTCCAGTTGTCCGGTGAAGAATAAGGTTGCAATACACAAGAGTGACCCTTCTCTGCCAGAACTCTTTGGTTCTTGATTGTGCAGAATTCTGAAGTGCACGGCCGTAATTTGATGTCAGGCATATTATTCATTATGAACCCTATAGGTGTATTTGGACATGAAATGAAGCACTGAGACTACATCCTGAATAACAGCTTTTTTGTGACAATGCCAGGTCTTTCCATAAGTACATCTTCCCCCATTCTTTTTTTCTGAGAGGAAAATGGAAGAGAAAGAAAGCGATGGTCTTGGAAGAAGGCTTAATCCCCACCCTCAGGATTTCAATACTGTCTTTGCAAAATCTGTGACCTGATCATTTGAAGTGCTGCTAAAGCTTTATTCCTGCTTGATTGTGGGATGCCTGCCGTAAAAACAACTTCCATGTGTGAATGGTCTAAGCTTATAATTTAGACTGCATTATTTAGCTCAAATTAATTTATAAGTTTAATTTATGTAGGCTTTGCTCTGCTACCTACCGAGAACTGCTAATGTAGGTTTTCATTTGTTGTACAAAATTATTGCTTTTGTAGAATAGTAACTATAAGTAGTCAAACAAACTGCTGGTGGTTACATGTACCATAGTATTTTTTAAACCAAATATTTCTTGGTTTCTCAGTGTATTTGTTTAATGGATACATTGTGGTTTCATATAATACTATGGAAGATTCTACAAAATGCTTTCTCACTAGGACTGCACTCAACCATGAGAAAGTTGCCACTTCTCTTTATTACTGTCATTATTCCCATTTCACTGATGACATGACCAAGAGCACACAGTGAGTCGGTGGCAAAGTCAGAGGAAAAGAATTTGGGGGTCCACATTCTCAATGTTCCTTTTGCAATATATTCCCAGGCAAAATAAACAGATAAATATGTAAACCAAACCCAGAAGAACAACTATAAGAATATTGAAAAAGGGCAACATGACTAAAATCTTATGGGAAGTGACATAAAGGTCAAAGGGAGTTTAAGAGAGTTGTAGTCACTTCCTGGTCTCAGATTTAAAATTTGGGCAAAATGGACCTGAACAGGACTGAAGTTGATTTTTAGTGCACCATTATGAACTTCTGCACAGACAAGTTTAAGGAACCTTACCTTGAGAGAAAATAAAGGGGAAAATGCCTTTTCCTGTTAAGTGAAAACGGATCTTCTAACAAAGTTTAATCTCGTCTGGTGCCATAAACTTGTCCTGTTGCAAGAGCTATGAAACATAAGTTCTGTAATTGTCCTAATGGTGGTATAGCTGGGTATCTAGACTATGCCCACACACAGATCTGATGCACTTGAGGCTCTGATACTCCATGTGGTCCAGGACCCCAGCTAATCTCAACATAGCTAAGATTATGGGCAGTTTGAAACAATGGACGAAACAATGGACTAACCTGACCCAAGATGCCTGACTGAGTTCCTGGCCATCTTGCACATACACTATTAGGCTAATTGGTGTAATAACTTTTCAAGCTTGTACATTAGATGGTCCCAAAAGTCCTCTGGCAGCTCCTGCTGCATCCAGACTGATTTGTGTACCTAAGTAAGTCTATTAGCATCCTAGGTGGATAATCCACTCTAGAGACTCCTCAAGCAGTTTCTGCTGCAGAGCTGAGAAAATTGTTGGTACATCAGACACTGACTCTTAAAGGGTTGGTAGAAACTGTTTTGGGGGAGCAGAAACGGGACAGTATTCTGTATGTAGAAATGGTATTTAGGGTTATTTTGACTGTAGTTTAAGAAAACTCAATGGTCATGTACATATTATGGTGGTCAAGTAGGACCACTGGCAGCTGAGTTTTTAGGAATTCAGCAGAAGAGGCAGATCAGGGAATCTCCAGATCTAGCTGTACATACTATCACCAAGACCCCCATTACCTTTCCAACAGATCACTCTGTATGAGAATCTTGGGTAATATGAGTGCTGCCCTATGCCAAAACCCCAGTAATTTAGGCTTTTTTTTTAAACATACTCAGTTCACGAGTGCCTGTAAAACAGTATGAATCATTCTGTAGTCTTTTTAGCATCACTGCAGAACAGAGTTAAGGGTCATTGTGCCAAAGGTACAGCCATACGCATGATGCGTATCTTGAGGCTAAGATTCATTTCCTTTTTAATACATAGTTTGGTTAGTAAGGGGGGATGTAACACCTGAAAAAGAGACTGTGAGACTGTTTAAATTACTGAAGGTAGAGGGGAAATCACTAACAACCAAAACTGTAATGTTTACAGCCAGTTGTGCAAAATAAGTACTAATTAGTGAATTGGCTTTGTGGGAGCCAATAGTAAGTTGACTTCTTCCTCTGTGAATAATGTTGCTCCATTAATATCATTCGTTCAAAGAAAGAACACAGCTGATATTTATGAACTTGTCCCAAGTCCTTTTAATACTTATATGACACAGTCTGGGAAGCAATGTGATTGCATAATGCAGATACAGGTATGTATTTCCTTTCCGAGATACATACTTTGTCTAAACTACTTCTGAAAATATAAGGTGCTTTTTTATAAGAATATGAGACTGAATTAATTTTGTATCTGTGTTGAAAAAGTCACCCAGAAATGGATTCAAAGGTGCATGGAGAAATGTGCCATTGATTTCAGTTCAGATACAGTCTTACAAATGTACATCTTTACAAACCCAGGGCTAAATATTACTCTGAAACTTAGTATTTTGGTTATCTTTTCAAAATTATTGCTATTCACTCAAGGAATAGCCCCTCAGAGAGGAAAGTTGCGTTGTGGCCCTCCACAGCAGCCTTTGGTTAGCTTGAAAAAAGTGCAGATGGTGGGACTATGACTATATTTGTGGTGTTTTGCTGGCTGGAGGGAGAATGAGGGAAGATGTTTAGAGCTTCTGCATGGACAAAGAGCATCCTATCATTCCTTTATATTTCATAGCAACAGAACTGATGCTTCTTGCTGTATGCCATGTCAGATTTTTAAAATGAAACTCTAATGTGCAGAAAGTTTTTTTGTGTCTGTCCCTGATGAAAGGAAAGGTAAATAGATGATGTGGTTGAAAAAGTAGCCAAGGAGATGAACGCTGGGAATGGGTTCTCTTTCAGCAAGCTACAATCACTTAATTTTTGTGGTGTTTCCACAGAGTGCTGGCTAGACATTGGTCTTTCAGGATCTTTGTATTCAGGTTTTCATTTGGTTTATGGAGGTTTACTAGTTGGCTCAGGAATTAATTGTGCCTCTTTGCGATGCAGGGGTACCATATGTCTTGTCTCCAGATGATGTGGAAGAAGGAGCCAATTTTTAGTGTATTCAATAATTTCAATACAGCCAATTTTAACAGTGGGGACATTATCTTTGTAATACATAAGCTATTGACAGTCCTGTGTTGTGAAACCAGAAATTTGTTATCTAAGCTTTTAAAGAGGAAAGACGTATATATTCTTTACATTTGATTAAAATATCTTATGTTTCACTCATACTTTGTAAAATTCTTGTTCAAGAATGTGTTGCATGTTCTTCATGTAAATGATCTTGTCATCAGCACAGGGTTGTCATATACTGAGACTTGCCAGCCACAATAAGTATATGGTGAAAACTTGTGCTGAGGTCTGCATCAAGGGTGTTTGATTTTGTTGTAATGGATTTTAACATCTATCCTAAGCTGTTTTTTTTTTTTTTTAATAAATTAAATATGCTCAGGAATTTTTAATTAGAAATCAGTGTATTCAGTTTGCCTAGTTTCTAACCTACCTGAACATAGGGAATTTAAATGTTGTTAGAAGACAAATGTTCTTAAGCTTTTTTTCTTCATGAGTGATTAAGTTAAAAAACAAAAAACCAACAAAAAAAAAGCTTTGTGGACAACCCAAAACAGAAATGAAAAAGTGGATTAGAAAGATGATAGAGAGGCAAAATGAAAGGGGATGATTCTCTCCTTTCCCATAAAAACAGGTAGAAATAGAAAACAAAATAATTTCACATCTTAAAGTAGATGCCTGTAGCATTCACTTTTATGGTAGCTTAGCCATTTTAAAGGAATACATACAGGATTATCTACTTTATTTACACATATAGACTTTTTCTTAGCGAGAAAAAGCCTCTGTTTTTGAACTGAATTGCTCTTGGGAGACAAAAATGGTTTAAATTGAAGGAATGAAATTTTATAGACCCATGCTAGTTTGAAAACCCAAACAATTGTCTAAGAGGACTGCAAGCTCTGGACTTTACAGCACTCATCCATTCTGGCTGTTAACAATTATCATAAGCCCTGAGGAATTCAGGGATGATCAGAAATGCTCAAGAAACTGGAGGTTTCGCTGTATGGTTGCTAGAAAAAACAGACAATGGTAATATGGTTTGAATGTGGTTTATTTTAATTTTCCCTCAGCTGTTGACTCATCACTTGGTGTGCAAGTGATATTTCCATATTCTGCTGGAAGTGTTGTGTCTGTTACAGGCATACTCAGCAGGGAGTCTTAAGGATAAATGTACTTATCTTGTGGTGGTGGATGCTCAGTGTTACACATGATGATATTTCAGTGGCTTGTCTTCCAAGCCTTCTTGTTCTCCTGAGGAGACATGCACAGTCAGCACCTCTGTTTCAGGAGTGCATTCTTCAAGTATAGATAAATGGGAAAAGAACTGTGCCTAACTTCAACCTCCTTATCCCTAAACAGGATTTAAGAAGACTTTTGTTACCTTCCTTACATGGAAAAAGTGCATCCAAAGGGCAGAGGGTTGTACATATCCTACTATAAATCCACCTCCTAAGGCTGGGAGAGGGCCTGTGCAGGGCAATTTAGCCAAAACCAAAGTCTTTTGTGAGAATCGTGTACATCTATGGGGAATGAACTGAAGGGCAGCAGCTGTAGCCTTCATCAGCCAATAGAGGAAGAGCCCATGGTGCTGTTCGGTGGATTTATTTTCTGGGAACCTAATTCCATTCTTTCTGGAGCTGTTTGCATACAGAGGCATTAGTTCTTCTAGAAGATCCAGAAGGAAGTCATGGTAGGAGTTGGAAACTATCATATGTTCAGCTTGCATTCTGGCCTCAGACAATGCAGCTTAAACTTTTCATAGTTTCTGTAGTAGTTGTGCCAGAAAGCAAGCCGGTTAATCGGGATGTAGCTGATAATTGTAAGTTATCTATAAAAGGAGGTATCCAAAAGCATTATAACATGCTTGATAAAAAACCTCACTTATCCACATTTAAATACCCTCCCAGTTTAACAACATGACAAACAAATTTCTTTAAGAAAATATTTTTCTATACAACAGGCTAATTTAATAGGCCTTGTCACTTTCTGGATGATGACCACTCAACTTTTGGATGGTGATCACTTTCTCAATTGTCAAATATAGCCAGAAGTGCTTCCTGAGCTGTTTCTGAGCAGGGGAAGTGGAGCATGGTGGTTATCACCTATTCTAGCTGGGTTTAAAACACCAGCTGGAAATCACTGCAACAGTGAAAGGTCATATTTTCTCTCTGGGGAATAGGTTACATACTTTTCGTACAGATCTGGGAATGCTTTGCCAAGCATTGAACTCAGTAGTCCACTCATTGCCTCTACATCATATTTTTGGGAAGTTAAAATATGTTTATGTTTGGTTATGAAATGTACTTTGGAGAAGCAGTGCTTTCTAATTTTCCTCCCACAGTCCTATTTGTCTCTACTCAGCAACCATGTGGTTTCCCTTTTGAAGTGAACTGCTTAATTGCCTTTGAGATGGTCCAGTTGGTGTATTGAATGCCAGACCAGAAGAGCTACTGCTACGACACAGATTTTGCCAAAAAGAAATGCTTAGCTGCAACTGATTCTGAGCTGTGCAAAACAGCAATGGGATTTTAAATTGGTAGGTCATGGGCATATTGTTGTTTTCAGTACTCTTTATGGTGTCACACAACCAAGAAAACCAAACAAAACCCCCACCTCTACCAGTATTTGTTGTCATTGTTCATGGGAGACAAACTTGGCCCACAGCCAGTAGAAGGAAAAATGTAAGGTGACCCAAACCAAGGATGCTCTGGCACCTTCTTGGAGTGGTGTTTTGGGGGCTGTTTTGTGACTTGCACCTAGTGCAGCTGAATTACAGAGTCCAGTTTTACTGGACTAGTAGATAACTAGTGAATATCTGCAGATAAGACTTTTGGTTGTCCTAAGAGGGGATTAAAAACTAAAGGGGGATCCCATCCATCCTTCTGTTTTGGGGTTTTAGGCTTTTTTTTTCTGAGGAGAACAGATGAGGAGTTCGGATCAGAAATGAAGAGAGGGAGACAGACATTTCCCAAAGTTTTACTTTTTTCTCTCTGCCTGATTTCAGTTGAATTCCTGATATTTTTCTTGATTTAACTATGTTTTTCTCTTGCAGAACTCTATCTTGAATTCAATTTGGCAAGATAATTCAACATCAAGTGTATCACCAGAGTTATGAATCCTATTTGCAACCTCAAAAGATAGTTAAAGTATTGAATAAATAAAATGAAATTACTGGGTGAACAAAAAAGAATATTTTCTTATGAATTTTTTCTTGTGAAGACAGGTACAGAATAGACCCACATCATATTCAAGGTTTTCAGGCTCAAACAAAGAATCAGCAGATCGTCAAGAAAATGTATAATTCAGATTCATCTGGACCATGAATATAGACCATAGCAATATGCCAGTAATTAACATAACAATTACTATCGCAACTCCCTGTATTTTTCAATAAGATTCTTGATTCTGGAACTGTTCCACCTAAAAATTATACTTGATAAAAGTATTTGTCCAAAAGACTAAGAGTTCTGTAGGATTCAAAAATTTTCAATTATTTGTATGCTTCAGATAAATATTTACATGTTCAGTATTTCATTTCCCCATAATAAATTCACAGAAAGTTGGGGGCACCCACTGACTGGTGACAGTTCATGAAATATGAGTGCGATGTAGGTCGTACAATAGGAATAAACCCATATAGCTTGTGCTGCATGAACTGAATGCTGTGGTGTGTCTGGAAATTAAGAGTGTTGTAGCGATATGCAGAGAAAAACACATTTTCCTTTGTGGAATGCAAGAGTTATTAATCACTAATCTCTTTCTAAATTGCATTTCCAAACCACATAGATCAGAGATATATTTATGGTATCTTGGTTCATCATAGTGCAGTTGATTTTTCCAGCCTGTATTTACCAATTTTGGAAGAATCCTTCCTACTGGAGAAGTTTCACAGGGGAAAAAGAAAATAAGATTTAGACCGTGAAAATTCTTAACAAGGTTTCAAACCTTTCCCCCACTTTTTAAACGATTTTGACATGCTTACTACTTAGTGAGAGATGTACTGTGGTCAGTGGCTTGGATTTCTATGCCTTTTTATGCTTCATTATTTTCTTTCTTGGTGGCTTTTGGTGATTCCAGAAAATTATATATGAGTCTTAAATTTTGGGGTAGGATGCAAGGGTATGCAGGAATAAGGAAGTCCATTACATCATAAGGTAAATGAGGTTGCTTCTGATGCATCATCTATGCATGTATGTTTCAAGGAGAATTTTATTTTAGTGTTTTCTCTTTGTAGATTTCCAAACCTTCTCTGTTAAGATATGGATCATTTTACTGAAGCATCCTTTAAATATAAAAGTTATTGGTTTTCCTCTCTCAGAAGTAACCATGCTCCAGTAAAAAACAGTTAATACACAAGAGATGCGGACTCTGTTTAATAATTTGAGAATTTTTGCTTGTAGTGCTACGGGAAAGAAACATCAGAATTAAGGTCCAGCTAAAGAGTGTTAAAATCAGTAACAGTGAAACATAACCACTTTTTGGTTCTCTTTGATGCGAAGAACCCTCTACACTGCTTTGGTAACAGTAGGTTTTAGAGGGACTCTAAATTACACAGGAGGAATTTAGAAGGGTCTGAACACTTTATTTATCTCAAGCTTTTGCAATCAGAAATACTGAGTGATGAATTCAGCAATATGCTCTTGTGGAATGGAGAAAAATGGTAAATCATGATATGAAGGAAGATGCCTAAATGCTGGGAGAAAAGCAGCAGAATGCTCGAAGGCTATCAGTGTGGCTGCTGCAAAGTTATGGCTGCTACAAAACACCCCTCCTGGACATAACAAGTTTTCATGTTCTGAGTATAAGGCAGCAAGCCAACTGCTGTAGTGTCTCTGTTTATATAATGCGAATATATTTACCTTTATCAGTCATGTTTATAATCTCATTTCTTAAAAAACAGATCTTTTTTTTTTCTGGCAAGATGCATTTCCCATAAAATCAAGTTGATTGACCTTGACATTAGCAGCACGGCTGCTTTCTAAGTGAATACGTCCCGTATCAGCCTTTCAAATATTTTGTTTAGATCAAAATCATGCTAACTGGGCTATGATTTCCCATGGAATGTTGTGTATGCTTATTAAATTCTAGCACAATATTCCTTTTACCTAGACCTTTGAAATTTCATTGTCATTCAGAACTTTGTTAAAAGTAATTTTCTCTATATATAGAGGACTTGGTTATCCTCTCAGTGATGTTAAGAACATTTGGTTTTAAAAGTAGCAATTGTTTCTTAACATCCTTTGTGGCTGATGGCAGAATATCCACTAGATATTCTGCAATGTCTAATTCTGCAATTAGATGATAGGAAATCTTTCCCTCTTGCATTGTGATAGACAAGGTATCATTCTAATTTGGGTGATTATATTTAAAGTACCTCTTGCTTAATTCTTCTGGCTATCTCCTTTTCATTCATTCATTCATTAGTTTTTCTCATCACACACCTCTATTACCCAGCTACATCTTTGTAGCCACTGTCATCAGTGTCCCTGTTTGGTATGATTCATCTCCTTTGTTAACCAGAGTAGTTTTCAATGGGAGAAACCTTCACTCATGAATGTGAAGTTCTTGAGGAATTCCCAGTTATCCTTTGTGTTTTACTGGTCTTTCTCCAATGCTGCTGACAGTGACCCGAGTGATTGCTCTGAAAATGTGCACCACAGTTACCCGCAAAGTTGATGAAGGAGGTAAGTGACACAGAGAGACAAATGTTGTCAAAAGCTGAGGAGAGGCTGAAGAGTATAATGAGATCACTTCAGAGCCCTACAAGCCCTCCATGCTACAGTCTTTGAAGGACAGATACTTTGGTGCATCTTTACATCTGGGGTACTTTTTCATGTTAAAGTTGATCGCACAAATGAGTAACAGGGATTTACAGTGATGAATACCAAAACAATAGCAGGGAATTTTAAAGTCAGTCTTGATTTCTGCCATTAAAAATGGTATACCAGTGAAAGTTATCATAAACAAGATTCATCCCCCAAAATGGAAGATACTTTTCTTTGTGCAGTTCTTGTTAAAATATATTTCATAGTGTTAAAAAAGCACAGATACTCTTAAGTCACTTTTATTTTCTGTTGTCTACATTGGCTTCAAACTTTGACATTCTGAGGGGTCTTCTCTAACATGGCAGGTTTTGATTTCCTTCCGAGTTTCTTTTGTTTTAATCGAACATATTACTCTATTTCTTTCCTTGGTTCAATATCCAGACTTTTATGATGATCTTCCTGCCTAGTCATGGCTGGATGAACTCAACAACTTGGGGCTGTATTTAGAATGATTTGGACTCAAATAAAAAACATGCTGATAACTGCTGAAAGTCCTGTATAAGTTATTTGAGCTACAGAAGACTTGAGAACCCAGTAATGCAGCAGGAATCTTCTCTGCTTTTGTGTTTCTGTTGTGTCGGGATGCTATGACAATTCAGCACGTGATGGAAGCTGGGCAGCTGGGAGCAAGAGTTTGTACCAACTGCTGTGGCATGATCAGTAATGTGGTTAAACTTCTTTACACTGTGGGAAAGTTGCTCATGGTATTTTATTTTATTTTTAACCGAAAAATGTATTTACCAAAAGCACTGAGCTGCTTAACAGCGAACATAAAAGGTATGGTATTGCTGGGAAAGGAGCTGCCCAGAGGTGAAGGTGGTTCTCTTTCAAATGCCTCCATTGGCAGAGGCAAGTCCATCCAAGTCTCTTTACCATAGTCATCTCTTCCAGCAGAAGCCTAGGAATAAACACCAAGTCAGCTTTGAAAATATGTAAGATCTGGTGATCTAAAAGGATATGGTGCGGCATATAATACATAAAACTCATCTACTTTTTTCAGCTTTATGCCACTAATTATATAGATTAGGGGCAGGGTGGAAAGTCTGGCTGTTTGGAAAATGAAATGCAGAAAAATAAGGAGTGAAAAAGTTTCCTGACGGTGTCTGTGCTATTTTTTCCACAGAAATGCCACATAATTGTGGAATCAGGTAGTCATTATATCTGAAAGTTTTTTGCTTTATCAATATACATTGTTATTCCTTACTGCCATTTGAAATCCAGCTTGGAATAAGCGAGGAAAAAATGTACATTTCAGTACCATGTCTGTACTAAGGGCATTTTCACCTAGGAAGAAGTATATAATGGGATATTGGTGCTAATAATTGGCAGTTTTGTTAAGAATATCTACTTGCTTGCATGCCCTTTAGCAACCTCTAAAAGACCTTCCATGATTAGAAACCATGGCATAGTCGTGGCATCAGATTTTCTCTTTCCGAAGGCTGTTATAGGCAGCCAATGGATTGCTTTATTTTCTTGTAATCCTTTCAAAGTATTGCTGGCATCAAGATGGTTTTAGAAGAAAGCTGTTGTGTTCCTCTGTTCCTCGTTCTGTTGATTTTGGGTCAGCCCTGGGTTCTGAGGATGCCCACCTCCTCCTTTCTGTACCCAGGCTCCACTGAGCAGGAGCAGACCTGGAGCTCAGTCTGCACTTTGCCCGGGGGAGAAAGAGCAAACCTCACTGTGCACGTTGCAGGAAAAAACAGCTTGTAAACTCTCAGAACAGTTATCGACCCAGATTATGATACTGCTTTTGTGAAGAAAATGTGGAGTAAAATGCAAAAAAAAAGTACAGCAGGAGATGAAGAAAGGCTTCAAGAACCCATCAGAAAAATCTCCAGAGTTTAGCAACATAAAGGCAGCCCAGTGTTTTAACACAGAAAAGAAAAAGCCTTCCAAATCAGAAACAAAGAAGATTTTTCTAAACCTTGCAGCTCTTCTAACTTCAATTTCAAAATCAGTTACCAGAGGTGACTGTATTTCTAATATGGTTTTATTTAAAAGCTTTTAAACAATGTTGAGGAAAAAAACCTGCTACTCGGCTTGACCTTAGCTCGGTGTGTTAGCAGTACACATGGTAGGAGGCCTTTTGGGTAACGAGAAGCAGCTGTTACTGCCCTCAGCACATAATCTACAAAGCTATTCAGTGGAAGTGAATAACTATTTATTATCCCTTTTCTTGCAAAACTTTTAGGACTAAACAGTAGGTTCATAAGCATGCCAGAAATAGCACCTCATTTTCTATTGAATAAGGTCAAAACAAGCCATTGAAAACTGATGATCACCTAGTTTAGGAAATAAGAAATGCATGAAATACCCAATGCAAAGCAACCACACGTGGACACCATGCTGTCCGGCACTGCAAAGTGGGTAGCTCCTTGAACCTCACTGCCAGTTGCTGTTTGGATTTTTCCTGAGTGACATCACTACTGAATTTACTGTTTGGTAAATGATACATAATAGATCTCCTTGTCTCAAAAGAGATTTTCAAAAGAAAGGGAAAAAGATCCTCAGGAAGAGTAGATCAAAGACAAAATTCACTCTCAGGACATGCTCTCTGTGCCATTTGTCTTGATAGTGGCATTGAGAGTTAAAAATTAGGCAGATATTAAAAATCAGGCTGCTGTTTTATCCACAAAAGCTTATGCCTTTCATAGGTCTGTGTGAAAATCTGAAGGACACGTTAAACTTTCCTCTTAGCAGGGTGTAGCTCTTTCTCAGGAAAGTCTGAAGTCAAAGTTTTTCTTGCTCTGCCAGACTGAAGCAAGAAGAGGCTTCCTAAACCCACATGTACAAAAATGATGAAAGCTGATATAATAACTGCTGATACCATTGCATGAGGTTTAGACTAACCTGAATTACTGACATTAAATCTTACAGATCCCCACAGCTATCAACTACAATAGCTTCCAGAATTCCTTAGCATGGCAAATTAAAAGTAAGGAATTTGTGTGAGAGAGCAATGAGTCTCATATGAATCTGTTGCTGAGTACTAAATTCTCAAAAATACGCAAACATAAACTTTTCAACATAATTTCACAAGTTCCATCTGATTTGATGGATACATTTGTAAAAATGAAACAGGAAAGATCCTTAATAGCTAACTTTAATTATAGTCAGATTCTGCCTGCTCTGTTGTCACCAATATCTCTGGTATCCATTAGAGTGCAGTCCAAAGAGTTACATCAGGCTTAAATCTTATCATCCATCACCGACGGTTTTAAAAGTGGAGATACGGGCAGTGGGACTTTGTAAGCAGGTGAGCAGACAACAGAAGTAGCTGGTGAACCAACTGAGAGGTGTGGGTGTTAGACATCTCCTGGAAATCGGGCCACCATTTAAAAGGCATAAAATGTTAGAAATGTTGGATAAAGCACAGTGAATTTGCATTGTAGCATGTGATTTTAATTTGTTTTAAGACAGAAAAAAAAACCTTAAACCAGCAAGCTAAAAGAAAATAGACTCCATAACAGCAGTTCTGATTTCTCTAAAGTAAAGTGGAACAGGTTTGTGAATGCATTGTTGTAAGTTAATTTCTTTATCTAACAGACAACAAGCTTGAAGTCTGGCATGGAGTCTTTGATATCCGTTGTGGTGAATAGCAGCACAGTTTTAAATACAAAAGGGTCTTCTAATTCATGTTTCTCGTGTAATGGGGAAACTGAGAAGGTTAACTTGCTTTGAGGGACTTGTTACTTGTCCTCCTCTTGGTTTGCAGGTTACAGTTGACTTGGATGACTAGCTCAATCCTAAATCTGAAGTAAATACCTAAAAATCTATTTAAACAGTTGTTCAGAGGGGGGTTATGCTATAGATTTTAATTAACATAAGATTACACCACAATGAATTGTTGTTTCCACAGCAGTTGCCACAGAAACGTGACCCACCTCTAACCTTAAATACTGCAGAATATGTATGAAAATGACAGAGCAGTATTTTCCATTTACTAGTACTGAGAAAATTAGAAGCATATGTTTAAGCTGTGTGTCATTTTTTTCCCTTTTTGTTTGTCTGATAAAATTCAAATGAGAGCAGGTTCAGGCCTTATTAGCTCCTTCAATACCTAAAGGATTCCTACTTACACCCAACTGCTTTTATTTTCATATTTCCCTGGTTGCCTAATTATGTAGCAAAAAAAACCCCTTGACTCAAGGTCTACATAGCTGATGCCTCCCCTGGCACAGCTGAAGCTCAATTGATTTCAGCAGAGATGCTCTAGCTTTGCCTCCATGTAAGCAGAGGAGACCCACCTGCTCCTCAGGGACTCTGGTGTCTCAGTAGGCTCTCGGGGGAGATTTAGCCACTATTGTCACAACAGTGACAGCAACAGTCTGTGAGGTTCTTTGGGGAAAACACCCATCACACCACAGAAAGCACAGGAAAGTTTGGATACTACTCGCACTTGGTGCAAAGAGTGGAGAAGCTTCGCCACCTCGTGTCTGTGTCAGATGGTGGTAATGAGAGATCACCTCTACTCACACTCAGTCGGAGCCATTAACGTTGAGTGAAACACACCTGTGCTGTGAGGACAGCTGCATTGCTATTAGACATGTGTGGAAAAGGGATTGGTTTTAATGAGTTCTCATTATCCTGACAGAAGCCCAAGAAGGAAGAAAGCCACATGGATAAGTGTTAGATGAGGGCTGATATTTTAATAGTTATTCTCCAGCTATATGTGCCACCAGGAGGGCTTACCTCGGTTGTTGTAGCTGCAGTGTGTGGACTGAGGGTTTGTCCTAGCAAAAAAACCAGTGTGCCCCTCACCAGAAGATAACAGCACTCCTCCACTGGCTCTGGTGTCAGAAAGCTCATCACACACATTATACACACACACACACACTGATAAATGGATGAAATGCAAAATCTATGCTGCCCACTGTGCTGAAATGTTCTGCATCTACTACTTGTTTCCAAGTCCTGGTCTGCAGCGCTGGATTGTCCAGTGATTGTACACCATTTTCGTGATTCCTAAATTAGTTGGTTCTACCAGGCTGGTTTAGAGAACACAGAGCTAAAAGTACCGTTTTCACAGTTGTTTTATGCATTTCTTGGATGGCAGATTGGCTGAATACGATAAAAGAAGAGAATAAGTTGAAAGGTTACAGCTTTTGAGGTTATCTGTTTTTAGAAAACACTCTTTAGTTAGGACCGGAAGGAATGGTATTTCAGAAATGCAGAGTACTGAGTTTTGGGCATAATCTTGTATTCAAGCTGTTTGGCTGTGAGGACCCTGCTACCTATTTGTACCTATTTGTGTGTGAGTGTGAGGCAGAGGAGCAAATCAATTAATCCGTCCACCAGAAGCATGCAATTGAAAGACCCAGTTTTGCAAATGCTGAATAGCATTGTTGACATTTTCTGTGGAGGTGTAATCTGGATCCATTCCTTGTAAGGTTCCTAGCTGTTGTTGCACTGCTGAACGAAGCCCGCAGACTCAGCAGTGGGCTGGGAGAAGTATGCTCCATGAAGCGACATATACATGTGGTGGGCACACTGATTTTGAAGGCTTGTCCACATGACTGTTCAAAGACCTGTAGCGCTCTATCTAGTATTTGTTTTTTTTCTTTCTTTGCGTTTTTTTTGTGGTTTTGTGGGTTTTTTTTAAACTCCCAAGTTCTAAATTTTACTTTATTTGAAATTTGACTGGCAGTACAGGTCAGTGAGCTGAGTCACAAATCCCTCACGCTGATGTCTCCTTTTCAGGTATCAAACACATGCATGTTTAATGAACAGAGCCCTTCAGGCTAGAAAAATAAACATTCAGATGAGACCCTTTTCCCACTGCTACCACAACCCTAACTCACAGACAAATGAAAACCTGATGAAGGATATATGACAGGACCTATTCCACTCCCCCTCAATGACCTCAATCTATCATGAATGCAACTGGCCTGTATCATGGCAAGCAACCCAGGCAACTGTCAGTGCTGCCGATAAATCACCACAGTCCTAAAGTTATGAGCTCCCCGCAAATGTTGCCATAATTCTTGATGTTCAAGTAGTCACATGCCTTAGGGTTGCAGGAGTTTTGAACGAAGTTCGCTCATGTTGGTGTTATGCTTGTTAGATCAAAAAGAAATGTGCCCCCTCACAGAGGAAGAAATGGGAGCAAGTTTATTGTTGCTTCATTCTTGGGGCAAAATGCCTCCTTTGTTCTCCTGCCGGTAATAAGCTGAGGCACCCACCATCATGAGAAGCATATGACAGATGCCTTTCGTTCTTAGAAGAACAGAAGGTTTTCTAAAAAGAGTGGGGCTTCTGGTTCCTCTGAAGTAGTTGCCATGTAAATAGTGGCTGGTAGGTAGTGCTGTGCTGAAGACAGCTTTCAGTCTGTTTTGCATAAGCGGCAGTGCATACGTGGGAGTTTGGCTGAGCACTATTCATTTTAGCTATTCTATCCCATTTCTGTCTCTTTCATCCTACCCACCATGAAACACAGACAATTTTCAGTCATGGAGAGCCATTCTTTTCCATGGTTTAGCCACTGATTCTCTACACTGATATAATAGTCATGATAATAACAGTTCATTGTCACATAGATTTCTCCAGTGTAAATATGATCCCAGTTGGTCCAGCACAGTAAAGTTTTGATAGAGCTGAGCCCAGAAAATATCCTGTGCAGGAATAATAGCAGTCTTCCTGATGGATGGCACCACAGCCAGTCCTTGCATCACAGCACAGTGCCTTGCAGCCTCTCTTTGTGCAAAGCCGTGTCAGGAGCAACGTGTTCATTGCTTTGTTCATTCCTAACAGGGTTTAGTTGTTGCATTGCAGAACTTTTAATTTTTGAAGAGGAACAATGCAGCAATTGCTTCTATGCTGAGAAGAGAGATGCTTGTGACTGTTTGATGTTTCAGTTCAATCTTTTTCTTTTTTTTTTTTTTCTTTTTTTTTTCTGCTTTTACGTTTTAGTGGCATTATGCTAGAGAAAGACAGCAGCTCTCTTGATATCCTCATCCTACATGCTGGCTGTCACTTCTGTCTTTTTCCTTCTTTCAGGATGACAGATACATTGCCGCTGAGCAAGCAGAGGCTTCGTATCAATCAGTCAAATGCAGTTCTGCATAGATTGAATAAACTACACATTTATTGGCACACACCGGAATAAAAAGGAAAGAGAAAATAAAAAATAATTTTTGAAAAAGAGGGACTTTCCAGATGCAGAGAGTGATAAACAAAGCATTTATATTCTGTTAGTAACAGGAACTTAACCTGTATTTTTAAAATCTGCTTTGAAATATGGTAGTAACAGTGTTGTTATGGCTGTGAAGGTCTGGGATTAGAAAAAAAAAGTTTAGAGGGAGGAGCTATAGCCTTTGTTACAGAAACTGGTAGAGTATGAAAAGAAACAAGCTTTAGGGCATGAAAAAAACCTTTCCCAGGTCTGAAATGCAAATATGAAATACCAAACTAAGGAGAAACCACCTCCTCTGTTCTTGTTTTTATTATAATAATCAATTATAAAGTTGTGAGAAAAGAAGGTAGCAACATCTGAGAATTGAACTAGTAGAAATACTGATCAAATATTCCTTCTATGACCCTGGGGTGAGATCATTATCCACAGAAATTAGCAAGGAGCAATATATTTAAAATACCTAGGTAAAAAAAAGGTCAAATAAGAAAAAAGTCATCAGGTATGGTCTATTGAAAAGGAAAGAAAAAGGTCTTTTTACACCCTGTCCTGAAACAGACGTATGTCACAAAATCTGAAACACATTTATAGAGTAATCGTACTGTGAGACAGTTGATAACAGAATGTAACTCTGCTACAAGACTCTGACATCCTATTCTTCATTTTATTTTGCCTTTTCCCCTCTCTTTGGCATTAGGTTGGTCGTAATAGCCCTCTGATCGTCTTGTCCCCAATCTCCTGGGAGACCCATGCATGGATACAGTCTATTAACTAGAGTTCACAAAGTCTGTGAGGTCTACTCAAGTGCTTGAACATTAATGTCTGAAAATGTGCAGATCAGGGCGTATATTGATAGACTTGGCCAGAACCTCATATTGTTTTGCCAAAAATCTCATGCTGCTACTTTTATAGATAGAGGTTTTTCACCTTGCCAGAAGCTTTTCTGCCCAGCAGTGGCGTTTCAGCACTCTCTTAGTTTTTGGGAGGAGTTAGACAAGGGATGAAAGGACTGATGGATACACATTGCCTTATCCATGCAAATGCCCCAGCCACTGGTGGAGCTCTGCCAGTGGGAAAATATTGCCCTTGAATCCTATAGCAGAAAAGGCCTTTGTGTGGGTCAAAGAAGGGATTTCCCCTACCCCCTCCCTTGTCCTGCTACAGTTGGATAAACAGGGTTAATTTTAACGTCTCTTGTTACTCAGATCCCATTCCATATGTCCTAATTAACCCTGTCTTATTCTGGCTAGAGGTTTCTGTTAACACCTTCTTTTCAGTATTTCTCGCATGCTGAATAAACAGTCTCATGTACAAAGCTCCATTAACATGCAAATACCTAAGTTACACTTTGTGTTGAACTTCATTAGTATGGAAAGATGCATTTCCCAATGGGAGGTCAGTTGGACAAGACTTAGTGCAATTATACAATTTTGGTGACAGGTCAATACCACGTGGGCGAATACTGCAACATTTTCTCTGGAGTGTTTGCTTTTGTGGAAAATGGATTTTCTTTGAAAATATATTGCACTAATTTGCTCAACTTTTCTGCTGAATAAATACATGGGCAAGTAACCTTGCCAAACCAGTGACTTTGAAATCAGTTTATGAGAAGGTTCATGTAAAGTAAGATTTCAATGCCCAGCATAAAGAAGTGTTTTCTAGGACCTAATTGCTGGATTATACTTTTAAAATATTTTTTCACTAGCAAACACATGTAATATCATGAGATATGCATGTCAAGTAAAATAATTCTGGCTTAGATTTTGGTACTGATTTTCCAAAGAGTCAAACAGGGTGCTTGCAAGCAATCTGTAGCTGAGCATTACAAAAAAAAAAAAGCTAATTATAATTTATTATATAATTGTAAATCTTAAGATCAGAGTAGTTTCAAATTCATATACGCAAAATGAGGATAAATTGAATAATCTAACAATTTTATTACTCAAATTCCTTTCCACGTATAGCACTCATTATAAATTATTCACTTAGCTGTGGGGAATGTAGAGCATCAATACCTATTATCTTCAACTCTAACTTGGAAGGCAGATGTTTTCATTATCATATTCATTCTAGTGTGTAATAAAAACAATATTTTGACTGGAAAATGGTAATAAAGAAGACCTGGGTTCAGCTGTGTTCTTAACCATCCATCTAACCTTGAGTGCTTATACTGTTCATGTAGGCATACAAATTAGCTTTGTGCCCAATTAAAAGTGTTGTGATTCTGATTCACAGCCATGATTTTTAGCTTCAGGAGTGAGGATGTAGACAGCGAAAATATTGAAGTTTTAATTGAAAAGTTGCAGTGCTTGTTGGAAAGGAGGAGTAGGAAAGAGTGGCGGTGGTTGCCCTGACTTGTGTCCATAGCATAGCCTGGGCTGTGGTGGGATCTAACAGCTGTGGCTGGGCAGAGCTGGGGAAAGATGCTGTGGAACACCCTTTGTTGGATGGTCTGGCATGGTACCAGTTGATAATTTTTCTTGTAAAAGTGAGGACACCAGGAATGTTCTGGGAAGTCAATTAGCAGCTTTATGGGATTAGCATGATGGTTTCATCTGTGTCATTGAGCATAAATGAGCAGGGTGGTTGCAGTTTATATGTTGCTGATGTTGCTGCTGACGGTGGTCACTATCAAGTGATTCAGAAGAATAGCAAGAAATTTCAGTAATGGCATTTTTTCTTCAGTTAACTCAAACTGCTTACGTTGATGCAGGGACTTTGTGGAGCCAGTAGCTTAACTGCTTATCAGTTGAGATAGTCATATTATTTATAGGAAGTCCTATCCATTTTGGACATGTGGTATGTTTTGGGCTGCAACGCTACCCTGTGACAATGAATTTCACAGCTTTATTATTATCTTGTATAAAAGAATGTGTTTTAGCCTTTAATTAGTTGCTGTCAGGTCATGGAATAGTCTCTTGTTTTCATAATTATTTTGAGAAATCACAAAGCAGTGACTTTCTCAGTCCCTGTAGTCTTGAAATGTGAGTATCGTTTCTCTTCTGAGTATGCTCTGTGAAATAAGTACGCCAGACATTTAGTTTCTTTTCTCATGGAAGCGTTTTCATGTTGTTATGCCATTCTTTTGAGATCCTTCTATTGTTACAGCATGTCTTTTACAGTAGCCAGAGTTGTAGACGAGTATCCCACTGATTTACTGAGTGACTCTGTAATCCCTTTGGTATTATTTTATGAACATATGCTTTATATATCCTTAAAAACCACATCTGTCCCTGCACATTTCAAAAGATACTTCCACAGATCTCTCCATAGTGTTACCAGAATTTTATGAATGGTTTTCTTACTGTAGAAGACATTATTTCTTGCAATACATATTGTTTTGCATGTCTTTCATCTGCCAGGTTGATGTATAGCTGTAGCTTTTTCAAATCCTCTGAAATTCTTCATACTGTTTGCTCATCTCAACAAATTGAAGTAATTTTGCTTCTATTTATATTTGTTTTTTCTCTTCTTCTGACTCTTTCTGTCATTCTTGAGTTCCTTCTTCAAAGATGTTCTTGAATAGCTCTTTACTGCTAAATGTAGTGCAATTGCAGCATAGCATCTACTTCTTTCACAGTTATTCCTGGACCTTGTCTGCTATTTCCTGTGAAAAAATTGTCTATTGAAACATTAAATACATATTGCATGGAAAAATCAGGGTAATAATTTTGCTCAAAGTATTTTTAACTTTGCTTTATGCCATTGATATCAAAGCTGTGGTATATGCAACATCATAAGCTTTTTCAAAAAGAGAAAAGGGTAGATTGTTTTCCAAATGAAAGATTAACTTTCTATGCTGTATGAAAGACAGGTAGAGTTATTTTAGGTAGGCTTAATTCAAAGCTGTAAAATGATAACAACCCATTGTGTCTGAATGGGAATCACTGTGTGGGTTTTGTAGTATGTTGGTGGCTTGTAGAAAGCCTGGCTAGTCGTGCTGACCCATAGAAAGGTCTGCTTGCAAAGACTCAGCACGTCAGAGTGAAAAGGCATTTGCATTTGGCAGAATCTATGGATTACTGGCAAAAGATGGGGTTCCTCAACTGTGCATAAAGATTGGAGCACAATGATAAAGGAAGCAGGGAAAAAATTTCCAGACAACGTTTTTAAGTGGAAAATGAAGCAAAAGTTGTAGAATGTTCCAGATTAAATTGTGTTGGAGCATGTGTGTTGTGAAACAAATGATTTGTGTTTGCTGTGGAATTTTATTTTAAGAAAGATCTATAGGGATCTGTAATGTCTGCAGCTTACTACTGTGCACTGTAAATAGTTTAGTTTAACAGAGAAGTGATGCCAGAACAACTGCAACTCAATGTCTCCAGTTCTACTCTATGCAGAGAGCTGAAACACCTTCAGGATCCAGTTGCATTTATTTTACCTTGTGATATATTACAGAAGTCCCCCAACTCTGGACTGTCTTGCTGTTTTCTACTGGAGGTACATCTCAAATAACGGCAGTGGAATTTCTCCTGATTTATTTGAGGGTTTGAGTGCAGAACTCCTCAGCTGCACCCCTAGCAGCTAACCAATTTCAGCAGCACACATCAAATGAAAGGGAGAAGGAACTCTTGCTGTGGAGAAGAAAGCTGGCAGAAGCTACATGTTTCAGGAGAGAGAGCTAGAAAGTGGCCAGAATATCTAATCTGTCTTTTTAATGAAAAGATTTTAATTTAACTGTATAAGATCTTTTAGGTAACCTCAGAAAGGGGCAAATCTAAATTATAGTCTAAACGACAGTTTAGATAATTAATTGGCTTCCAGGCAACTGATTAAAAAAATAACACCCCCCTCCACCACCTCTTCCTCTATGATAAGACACATCAGCATAGAAGACCAAGAAGCTTAGCTCTGGTAGAGACCAAAAGCCAGCAGCTTGGCAAAATCTCTCTTCTTTATCCTAGGAGACACTTTTGTTTCCTAATTTTCAAGGTTAATGAGCTTCTAGCAATTTACTATGTGACAGTACTTTTCCAGTACTGCTGGACACTACTGCTCCTGCTTGCTAAGAGATTAAACTTTCATTTTCTTTTGTTTCTTAAAAGATTGAAAGTTCAATTGAAACAAAATCATCTTCTTTTTTTCTTGAAAAATTAAAATTTTGATATGAAATTTTAATGAAATCAAAATCATAATTACTGTTGAGCAAAGTGATATTAAAACTAGTGCTTTACAATGCGAAATAATTTTTCCTGTAGGAAATTCCTAAAGGGAATTTCAGGGAAAAGTTTCAGGGAAAGCTCTCAAGTTATACTGTTCCAGACACAAAAGAAAGACTGCCTAGACTGGTTTGATCTGGAAGTGATTCTTCCACGAGCATGCCATTTTCTTTAAAAAAATCCATTTCAATATCAATTTTTTGACGAGGTGGTGATCTGATGCTGGGATAAAGGCAGTGTAGAGACAGACCAGTGTTATGGCCTCACAGTCAAACATATCTTCCCGATTCAGAAATAAAAACATCTGTGTTCTTCTGTCCATCTTGCTCAGTGTCTTTTTGTTCACATCAGGATGTTAACATTTAAGAAGTAAAGTTTAAGTATTTGCATATTGTTTTGAATTTCGTATTGAGAGAATTGTTGGGGTTTTCTCGTGAGCTCCCAGCTTATGTAGAAACAACTACAATACAAATGTCTACAAAACCCCTCATTTTTGAGGGGGAAGAGAACACCTTGATAGCTTTCCAAGTTACAGCAACAGCTCATTTCTAGCATCAAACATCACAGTAGGTGTGTATTTCACATGTACTCTACATGAACTGCATTTTGAAGTAAATGAAGTTACACGCTCTGTTCTTTAAATTCGTTTGACTCCCAGCACAACATATGTAATATCTCATAACAGACTGCAGACAGGATAATATTTCTGCCATTTGAATTACCAACAAATCTTTTAATTTATGAGTTTTACTCCATTTTTAAGATTGCTTGGCCAAGTAGTTTTGTTTTCTTGTTAAATATTGTGCACAGAGTTTATTCTTTGAAAAGTTACCAAGGGCACACTAAAAAAGCCTTACCTTTTAGCAGATTTATTTTAACTGTATGATACAGGAATTCATAAGATTCTCATGCAGTTTAAACAGAAAAAACCAACAAACCTGTTAGAATGTAGAGTATTAACAGACATTTGTAATTAATTCAGTTTAAGACAATCTGATTTCTGCACTGTAGAAGCAACCAAAGATGCTGCCCTTTGGGAAATTGAGCACATCATGTCTTGACTTCATCGGAGTCTACAAGTGTGCAAACTGTCAAAAAACAGAATCTGGACCATGTATTTGGGCTGATGCTGGGTTTTCCGGTTGCCTACGCTTTTCTGTAGTTGTAGACTTGGAACAGTACAAGCAACTTCTGACAATTTCTGTGATTCAGCATCTGCTGTGCTGAGCTACATAATCCATCTGATGATTTGAAGGGATCAACCAGGGCAAACTTACAGTTTTCTGTGTGTCCTGAAGTCTCAATATGACACTTGGCTGGGTTTTGCTGCGAAGGACTGTGAGAATGTTTGACTTTCACCTTTGTAGATGGGCTCACAATCTGCAAACTTGATTTTTTTGGGGGGGTTGGTGG
>JAOXJM010000019.1:73859835-73872525 GCA_026413425.1 Tringa solitaria
GTATTTAAAAGATGGGTTGACATAGTGCTTAGAGACATGGTTTAGTGATGGTTTTATATCAGAGTTAGGTTAAGGGTTGAACTAGATGATTTTAAAGGTCCCTTCCAACCTAGACAATTCTTTGATTCTATGCTGTCAGGAAGGTAAGAGAGCTGGAACAGGCAGTGGGGAACAGGACTTGATGAATTGGGTGTAGCATTGTCAAAGATCGACTTCTGAACCTATTTTGAACAAATATCAGGGAACTGTTCTGAGAGAGAGAAGGTGGAAACCAAACCCGAAGGATGACACTGAAGAAACCTGCTTGATTTCCATGTATTTTATGGAAATAATGAAATTATATTTATATCTGTAACTTTCCCTGTGGACTGGACGTGTAGACAAATTCAATGGGCCAGCACCCTCCCCATGTGTGCCCTTTTTCTGGTGCCAGCCCCCGACGGTGCCACCCAGTCTCGCTAAATCATTGTTAGCAGACAAACACCACGAGAAAACTGACTGTGGCCCCAACTTGAGTGTGAGTGTATGATCAGCTGACATTGCTAACAGAGCCAACAAGTACTATAGGGAAGAATTTAAACGTGCTTTATTTTAGTGTCTGTAAGCCGATTTCTGTAAAATGCAGCAAAACGTCATGAGAATGGATAAATTTAACAGTCCCCACAAGGAACTGCCTTCCGTGCAGCAAGAGGGCTGTATTCATTACTGCAGGGAGGTCACTGCTAATTGGCACATAGGAAGTGAGATCTGCTCCTTGTGCTTGCTCCAGTTACAGCACGAGGAGCTTTGGAGCCTGCAGACACCCTGGTTTAGACTCTTTGCTCCCCCTCCAACAATGCCTGAAGAGCCTTTGGCTAACTCTTGAGCCCAGCTGAGCTGTGCTTTAAACCACGCCTGCATTCTCCCTTTGGCAAGTCAGGGACAAATGCAGCCTTGGATGGAAGTCAAAGCTCCCCAGAGCTGTTCTCACTTACATCCAGCTGTTTGCTGACCACTGGAACTCTCATGATGAGTAAGGATGACCGTGGGCAACAATGATCTGTGAACGATCACTTTTCGTTCTTCTCATTATGCTGGGACAGGGTGAGGGAGACATGAGATCTGCTGTGGCGATTCCTAGAGTCATGAGTATTTCCCATAAGAAGGGATGTTCTCATGCAGCTGCAGTGAGCACTTTGGTGGCTTAGAGGAATGTGGAGGGTCACGGTGGGAAATGGGTTGAAGGGAAATAAATTTGGGTTAGAGGACCTGGGTGTTGTGGAATTCAGCTACCTAATTTTGGCAGGAGGAGAAATTTTTCTGCGTGACTCAGATCTGCTTTTCAGAAACCTTAGTTGTGGGTAGACGCTTACAGATGAGTCTTTACATTTTTTGGGGTGGAAAAAAAAAAGGAAAAAAGAATAACTTGCAAACTCATTGCTTAGCTTTCTCTCTTTTTAGGTTTAGGCTAAAAAGCAAAGAATTTCAAAAGCCCACAAATATTCCTATTTAGCAATTCAGTGGTTTTATCTCTGCATGAGACCAGGCTAGGATAGAGAATGCCTTGGAAACACAGATTAAAACAGCTCTTTAAATAGTGGCTTCCAACCCCCTCACTGAAATTTCTCATGGCAATTTAATTAAAATCAGAGAAGGAGTCTGACTAACACCTCTGAAACTCAGGGACGTAAATACCTAGTCTGAACTTCTCTCCATTTACGCAACGTGTCCAAGTACAAATCCTGACCAAAGTTTTAGCCTGGATCCAATCGCTGTGTGTCAAATTAATTAAAAATGTGTCTTTTTAAAATTATTATTATTTCTGAATTCTCCATCTAGGAAAGACTGTGGGAAATATTGCAAAACATATTTCTTTAAAGTAGTCCAAAAGTCCAGTCAGTGAACAAGCTGTCTTCAAGCTAAAAGCTTGAAGCCTAATACTATTCTACAATCCAACAAGTCTTTCAATTAACTGCACTCTCCTTTGAATTAACTGCACTCTCCTTTGCTAGCAAACGAGGTTTTTAAAACATCCTTTTCTGTTTGCTGAGTGATTTTCCAAAGTTTGCATAGTGTCTTGCTGCAGAATGTTGTGATTTGCAAGAGCAGACCTTTGCAAAACGTAGGAAGCGACAGTCCAGGTTTGGACAGTCCAGCAAAGGAAGGGATGATCGGCATCATCCAGGATTGTCTCTACACGGTTTTTCTGGCGTGAACTCCCTCGCTGTGAGCTCTGCTGCGGGGTGAGGGCAGTTAGAGGCTAACCCATGCCATGCAGTGGGCAGTGGCAATGCGAGGAGGATGTGAAGGAGATAGGCATGTCTAATTAGGACCTCACTATAGAAATTCAATTTGTCCTTTCCTTGCATGCAGCTGGAACCCATGATGAGTACTTTCAGCCCCACTACAGGCCATTTCTGGGGATGAGGAGGGTCATGAGGGAAGATACTTCTCCCTGAGCTGTTGGGCATGTGCACTGGTTCGTTCCCTTTCCTTATGCTTCCCATATGGCATTGCTAGCATGTAAGGGGAGGTCATATAAGAGAGCTGTAGCAGCTGAGAGCTGGTTGTCTTGTCTCTGTGCTCCTTCAAGCCCCTTTCACACCCTGTGAAGAGAAACAGGCACCTCCACAAAGAGATTTATCACACCCATCCTAGACCCCTGTCTCAGGATGGGATGAATCAGTCATGAGAAGTGGATGTCTCTTCTCTGTGACTGCAGAGAGAGAAGAGGCTGCTGGTTTCAGTAAACCTGTGAATTTTCAGTGGCTGAAATTGGGTGGATGACACTTGCCCTCAGAAACTGAATGAACTGAGACACACAGCTTAGCATGGCAGTTGCCATAGCAAATAGGAAATTGACAGCAGTGTCAGACTGAACTGGAAGGCAGGAAGTCACAGGAGTAATGAGGAGAATTTCTCTTAATGCTTAGTAATGCCTAAAGCAGTTATTGTTTCAGGAACCAATTCCACTTGCAGCTCATCTTGTTCTCCCATAGCATTCATGTGAGTCACTGTGACAGGTTCTCTGGGACCTAGGCACAGCCATCGCAGACTGGAAAAGTGTCTTCAGGCTTTGCCCAAATTCAGTGGGCATCCTCCTATGGTGTTTCAGGACCAGCCTTCTTCCACCCCTGAAGTCACCACCAGCACAATCAGTTGCAACAGCAGGTCACCAAGACCTCAGGTAGGAAGTACAATAAATCAAAAATTTAGGCTGAAGAAAGAGTGTAATTGATAATCTACCTTGTATGCTGTACCTATGACATGTGAAAGCTTCAGGCGTGTCTGCATGGAAATCCGCAACCCAGTATGTCTTTTCTTGGCTCAACATCATTGTCTTCTATTTTTCTGAAATGAGAGCACTGATTTTCCTTGATTTAAGGGTCCTTAGCTGGTGAATCTGAAGGAGATAGGTTCTGCCTTGCCAGAATAATGTGACATTATCTCACGCTTTTATGTACCTGAATTTTTGTGCATAAAATATAGCAACTTTTTTTGCCAGATGTAATACAAATGCTTTAAAATTAAGTTGCTTTAATCTGAGTACTGATTGTCCTCTGGTATTTTAAGAGCCGAAGGTTCTTCAAAATGTGGAAGTCACTAGTGAGAATAGTAATGCATTTGGTGATATATCTTGATATAAGAAGGAGTTTTCTAAAGGTGTCCCTTAAAAAGTGCCAACTGTGTTATCATACTGTTGAAGATCATAGTGGCAATTATAAACTGAAGCTTGTAATTAACGTGGTACATACAAACTGGAGACAGAAGAAAAGTTTTAAGGCCCATGACTTCCTAATCCTGGATGGAAAACAGCAGTGCAAATGTATATGAAAACCAAATCTGTAACCAGACACACCCATGAAATGGTAATAAAAGCCAGTGGCACACACTCAGCCTTGACTAATCTTGTTTAAAGGATCTGAGTTACAAACGAAAAAAAGAAGTCTAATAAAAGCATCCAAGGATTTTGAAACCCAGCACAAAATTGCTGATGCAAGGGAAAATGTGAAATAATTTTAGCATGAGTCTGTGAAGACATGCATTCAAAGGACCTGAACAACAACAAATGCACTTTACGCTTCCGATGTGAGGGATAATTAATAATCTTTAATGAAAAATGGAAGCTGAGCACACTTTAAAAGTGGGCACCAGCATGAAATATCTTTTTGCTTCCAATCCAAACCTCATTCATTAATAGCCAAAATATGTCATCCTATAATACTTTGCTGACATAATACAAAGTTTTTGGTGCTGTGAATGCTCAGTTGCCTGCATAGGGGATGAAGAGGAGAGACACACACAGGCTTGAACCAACATCTATTTCTATCTTCTGTACTTATTACTGGATTTTTGTTATATTTATCTTATTGAAAATGGTAGGAATTTTTCTCTCTGAATCAGTGAAAAATACTGTGCTCCTTTATTGAGCCACATAACCTAAAATATCAGGAGCCACAAATCAGAACCATAAAGTGAATACACTAATGATAAATTCTTAATGTAAATGATTAGATTTTATTTAAGAACA
The DNA here is from genome assembly GCA_026413425.1 of Tringa solitaria. NCBI lineage: Eukaryota > Metazoa > Chordata > Aves > Charadriiformes > Scolopacidae > Tringa > Tringa solitaria. The sequence continues at coordinate 73,864,346 of JAOXJM010000019.1, forward strand.
TTTAAACCCCTACTTTTTCTAGTGAGAAGATCTACCTTCCTGCCTATAAACATGTGTGTATGATGGAAAAGGAATATCAAGTTTTGACCATCTTTACTGGACTTTATTGACACTGTTACACTGAGAGGATCTTATTTTCTGTTCTTCTAAAGAAGCCAGGACTTAGGAAAACCTTTATAAAACCACAGAATTTTATCCAAACTCAATTGATGCCATCATAAATTGATTTTCTTCATGAAAAAAAGAAGTATTGGAACTCATATATTGTTTAATCTCTTGAGTCGGAAGACAGTAGTATTATTTTTGCACCTATCTCTGTTATTTATTTCTGTCTGGTCATATCAAAATGAAACACCAAAGAGATAGTCTCTGTATATCTTTATTAGTCAGCTTCAATATGATTATAACTATTTCATTGTTTTCATTTGTGCAACTGTTGTGGCCAGAAGTCCTCCTAAGCAAGAAAACTTTTGAGTTGGGTGCTTTCCAACTCAAGAATGAAAAGACGATTCCTCCCTCCAAAAGCTTGCAGCATGGAAACAATAAGCCTGTATTATTTGGCAGGAGTCACTGTAATCACAACATTTCAGCAACTGCACTTATATCAAGTGACTTTTATGTCACTTCCTTAGGAGAACAGAGTGCCTGTGAGGTATTAGCAATTCACCTGGCTCCTGTGAGAGTCATGCATAATTCTGGTTCTTTTTGAAAGCTCAGAATAAGACATTTTGAATTTTGAAGGTAAAAACAATTCCCAGGCTAAGTGAAATTCCTATTTCTAGAAAAAAAGTTACTTTGTGAACTGAGCTGGGGTCCGTTATGGTGCTAAAAGCTTACCTCCAGTCTTTTTGTTGTGAATTTTAGCCACTTCTGCCTGGAGAACTGTATGAGTGCACATTCACACACACACGCGCACGCGCACACACACACACACACACACAAACTGACTCTTTCTCTCTCACTTTTAGCCTCTTATTTTTATTTACAGGAGCACACTACCTATTGAAAAACATTAAACATTAATTTCCAGTGGAAAGATAATGGTTTCCACTCTGTCTATCCAAAGGCAAGAGCAAATCTGACGAATGATATGGCAAAACACCTATAGATTGAAAAAGAGAGAGCATGAACTTCGCTATTCCACAGAAACTTTAACAATATGCCATTAATAGAACATTTCTAGCCTATAAACCTCTTTCCATGGCCTGAAACCCTGACGTTCCCATACCTACCTGGAAGATCAGCTTCAGCCACTTAAACGATTACCCAGTGGAGACGTAAACTGGGCTGCCCAAGCTGCCAAGGGATATAAACCTTTGCTCATTCAGCGCAATGGGGTAATCAGTAACTGTACAAACTGGCAGATGTGAGGTCTGGAGTGCTTTCCCCAGCCCACACAAAGACTGAACAACACAGGTAACTCTCAGAGCCGTAAGTCAAGCCTTTGTGTTGCCTAAAAAATTTCAAGTCTTTGTCCTCTTCGGTAGCAATAAGATTTCAGGAAACCAGATGGGAGAAGTATTCCCATATCACTTTTCATCTGACAAAATCTGTGGTATTCTTTTGAGTAAGAATTAGGCTACATTGTACAGGCCTTTCTTCTTAGCTGAGCAGGATAAAACAAAGATGAACAATAACAGGCTTTGAGGAGGCTTTAAGCAACCTGGTCTAGTAAGATGTATCCCTGAGAAAATGCCTTTCTGGCAATATAGGCTCCAAATCTTTGAGGTTGAGCCCTGTTGGGGTAAGCAAAAAAAAGAGTTGTTGGGTAAGTAATGCTTTAAAGCTTTGGAACTGTATTTCCTCAGCCAAAAACAGCTTGACTGAAGTGAGACCTTGTGGGCTTGCTTGAATACTCCTCTGTTTTTCTGGGTTGTAATGGGAATTCATGGGAGAAAACCATAACTGAAGATGCAGGAACGAGCAGAGAGATATTCAGAATTACCGTCCTTATATTTCAAGCTACATAAAAGCTATTATGTGTGTGTGTAGGTGGGTAGTCTTCTTGAAGAGTTCTAGGAATCAAAACTAGGGAATTAAATGTATAAACATTTAGCTGTAAAACTGTAAAACAAGCTTATCTCTTGTCCTTCAGCAACCATGTTTACTTGGGCATCTACTTATCTATCTTCAATTATGAAGCAAGTTTCCTTAAGCAAGAAACAGAAATCTACACCGTTCTCAATCGTGCTTACAATTTGGCTGAATGCTATCAATAAACCAATGGTGCAGACTGATCTAAACCCTTATTTTAACTAAGTTATCTAACCCGGGAAATTAAATGACTATAAAGCAATTTAAGACTTGGCTTCCTATAGTTCTTTTAATTCTCTTGAATGGATACATTTAAAAATAATTTATGAAAATGCGGTACAGTTGAAAAAATATTCACCCATTTCAGCTCTTTTCTCAACTGTGCTATTCTGCAGTCTGCAGCAAATTGGTATTACTCTTCCCTGTTTCTGCAAAATGCTCAATGAGTTCAAATGACTCCCAAATCTACTGAGACAGTTGAATTATTGCAAAAATCTGTCTAGGGCTGTAGACATGTGTTCTTTTGCCTCCCCCTTCATCCTACTGAAAAATAAACTACTGTTCTTCATGGCTTATTTTGTCTCTGTCAAGGAAACTTTCTGCTCTCATCTCAGGAGAATTGTACAATAGCAATCTGATCCTGACCTTTCTACCTCTTCCTTGAATAACAGATGAAAATTGGACAGTGAAAAGTGGTGTACGGTCCATAACTTGTATCCCAGACACAATCTAATGACACTCTTCTTCTAGTAAAAACAATAGTTGCAGCAAAGGTTAAGGTAAACAGGTTTAGCTAATTACCTCTTAATCAAATCCAGTTATAATTTACTGCTGTCCTCTGAAACTCTCTGTGCCTACTAAACCATTGACTTTGGTTGGATTAGCTTATCTCTGATAAACGCAGTGTGATTAATTTCTCCCACAGTACAGCAGCATGTAAATATCAAGCAGGAATAATATATGACCAAATAAACTCAACTCACACACTATCACAGCAGAACTCTCCAAGACCCTCATGTACCAGGCACTGAAATCGAATCCCTTTTCTTGCAGAAGGTGATGGTGGGGAAGCAATCATTTTTATGTTATTCTTTGTCTCAGACAAAAAAGAAAACATCAGAATTGAAATGCACAACCACTTTCATGATGGGCAAAGTCACGCTGCATACATACAATGTACACTTTTGTGTGTGAAAATCCTTGCTATAGGCATATAAATCAGGTGTATATATATGAACACAAACATACATTTGTCATATTAAGCTTTGAAAGTGAGGTTTTGAGCACCCTGAGTGACTAATTTTTTTAAGTTGTCTTTCTAGAATATGAGATAATCTGTTTTCCAAGTAAGTGAGAGGGACTAAAGAAAGCTCAATTAAAAATCCATTTGAAATGTTTGTATGAGATCTGAAACTACATACACTTCTTGAGTTTATACTTCGGTTTCAAGCTCAGACTGGTTTAATCAAAACATTTGTTACTTTTTGAGCAAACTTTAGACTACTTTTTAAAGAAGCTGCTCTGAGGTATGGTTCTGTGTCAAAATAGTAAGGAAGCCATAATCCCCCAGAGCTTTCTTAGAAGCCCCGTGAAACGCAGCAGTTTCAAATCAGTTCCAGTTTGTTTCTTTTAACTTTATACAAATCCAAAACCTGAGGCAGACACTAGAAAATGTCTGCATAAAGTCCTTGTTAGAGTCGGAAACAGCAGGATTTGATACAGCTCTGTCTGCTGGCAATGCTCTGGCACGCTCAATAGGATAGAAGAAAATTACCTGACCTGACTGATCTTAAATCGAAATCAAGCCTTGCTTTAACATTAGCTTCAGTGCCGCCTACTTACTGCAAAGCAGCAGGTTGTCCAAACAGCAGCAATTACAGCAAAACACTGCCCTGACTCTAACACTGTACGTCCTTTCCCATGCTCCTAAAGAGCTGCTATTATACCCGATGCATTCTGAACGCTGATTTGCACTTCTTCCTTGTCAGCCACATATTGCTTGCTGCTTTTGTTTGCTCTAGTAAAAGCTAGGACAAAGCTAGCACCAGCCTGTACTTAGTATGCTGGGAAGCCCTTATTGCTGGGACATCTGAGGAGGAATTCCTCTGAATGTGAAGCAGTGGATTCGCGCTTCATCACCGCATCTCAACAGTGGTTTTCTGTGGTCCATAGACCTTGGGGTGAATGTCTGAAGGGAACTGTGAAAGGTAACTGGGAAAAACAAACTAGGCACAACAGGTTTGAATATGATAAACAAGGACCAAAACCTCCACCAGTTACTACTCTACAGATTGAAAGGACCAAACACGATGGGTCTTCAGCACAGTTGAGCTGGCCAACCTGCCAAAGGAGCACAAAATTTAAACAGAAAGAGCTTGGATGTAAAAGTGGTCTTGAAGTGACTATGGTAGAAAACTACTTTGAAGCTGATCCACATCCTTTCATATAAATTAGTAAATCCTTTCACTAAGGATCATGTTATGGTGACATGTACACTATAAACAAATGATGGGCCAAGCTTTAGGAGCCTTCAAACCTTCTCTCTGTTGGATAGATTTGCAGTTGTCACTATCCTTTGATTTTCTCCCTTTTACATATATTTTTTTAGTTCTTCTCTTGTGTGCCTTGTGAAAATAGACCTCAAGTTCAAGGCTGTGTACAGTGGTTGGATTTTTCTCAAGCCATTGGAGTTACAGCCAGTAAGCAAGAGTCCCAGCGCACAGGCCAAATTAATTCCATCATCATCAAATGGAAACAGAGTGCCTGAGACAAAGTGACTGAGAGGTCAAGGAAATCTGCAGCTGAGAATCAAACCAGGGCCAGTTGGGAATTCAATACATTAAAGGTGAACTAGGGGGCATTTTTAGAGCTTGGGGTGCACTCCAGTGATTGCACGCAATCTTTCATGCTTTTTGTGGTTTTATCTCAGATTTATTGTTGACTGATGCATAAGATGAAACAACAAGAATTATTCTGTTATGTGAATTGCCCTTCTTTGAATTAATTTTGTACAGCTGATAGATCACTATATGAAGTGACTATTTAGGAAACATTTTTAAAATCTGCACGAGTACAGGAAGGCTTTGTGTGTCCAACAGCTCTGGAGTGGCCTGGTCAGAAGACTGGTCAGGGTTCATCTTATTCAACACTTGGTAGCTGCAAGATGCTACAACAGCTGAATTGCCCATCCACCAGTGCAAACCTGATTGCTGCTTCTATTCCCTTATAAAACATGAAAGAAATTAATGCACGTTTGATACCCTGCAGGGCTGACATCTCTCTGGTTGACTGATAAAAATCTTCAGATGATCAGACAGAAGAACTGTATTTGCTATGCAGTCAGGATGCCTCAGAGCAGCACTATTATTTAAGACTCACTTCCATTCAATGACAGGTCTGGGAAAATAGGAAAAAACCAAAAGCTAGCTTTTGGGTGAAAACAGCTGTGAGTTTTCAGTGCAATTGTAATCTTGCACCTTAAATTCATGACCCTTTAAATTTGGTGTCATGTGAACACTGATTACTCATCCCCTGAGGGAAAGAAAACCTACCTGAGAAGCTCTCACACTTCGAAACGGCCACAGTTTTCATGGCTTTTAGCCACATAAAAGTATTAACCGTTCTATAAGATATTGCTCAGTGGCTCTTGGAAACTCTTTGGAACAGGATTTATACAGCAGATTTCTACAAAATTCAGTCTCTTCTTTTTATAGTGTCTGCGGATTAAAACAAGAAATGTAATCATTCTGACTGAAAACTGTACCTCCACAACATTGTTTCATATCAAACCTGATGTTTTTTGGTTGCCTGTTCAGATTGCCAGCTGGCTCTCTGGCTCTCTGCTGCCAGAATGGGGCACTGGAATATTGTTCATGTTTCAAAAAATCACCTATTGTGTCTTCCTGTGACCAAACAGACAACACACCCAAGCTAACTGGGGTCTGCAAAGTCCTGAGTATTCTCCTCCTTGCCTGTGGGGTCCCTCTTGTTCCCATTTATTTTAGCTCCTCTCTACAGGTCCTTACACAACATATAGGTCATTATTTAGTTAGTCTGAACTCAACCAAGGGCTTCTATTAGATCTTTGCTTCTTCCTCTAGACTTCACCTTCAAACAATGTGTAGAGGAAATTATATGGAGAGTGTTATTCAACCTGTCTTAGACCTGTATCATCCTCTAGATGTAATGATCCTGGAAGAATCCAGGACACAGGACACTTTAACTAACTTTTCATGACTGTAGTATGGGATAATCACCTTAGCTATCTTCCAGAGTTAAGGAAGAGAAAAAAAAAAGTGTTTTAAGGTTGTTATTCATCTCATGACCAAAGCTAGCGAGAGAAATCCCTTTCTCTTGCGTTCTCAGGGGACAGTGGGATGTGGGGTATGGATATATGGATCTGAGGCGAACTGTGGCATCTGGCTTTACTTGAGGTCCCCACTGTGTCAAGGAATCCCATCCTCAAGTGACTGGGTTTTAAGCTTAAGAGCCTCCAATAAAATTCTGATAATTCTTTAGGCTTAACGCAGGCAAATGGAACCTGGGTTTTAAAATGGTTCCTCTGTGGGAGAATTAACTCCATTAAGCAATGCTGAGTCTCTTTAAAACAGATAATTCTTGGCGGGTGTTAAGAGAGTAAGTGTTGCAAGTTATTTGCATTAAATTGTTGAGTCCTATTGTGCTAAGTAAATTTTATCTTTTTTTTTTTTCTTTTCATTAGCACATAGAAAGCAACACTTCCTTTCTGCACAGCACAGTTAGATTTACCTTGGGGGTTTTTAAACCTAATTTATAAGGTTTGGAAAGATTGTCAGCTGAGTATGGAACCGATGAATTCAGAGACATTAATAAATGTAATCTGCACTGTGAGGACTGCATCAATTGTAAATTTGAAAGCTTATTTCCAGTGACTGAAGAGTATTTTACATTTGAAAGAGTGTGGAATTCTGCTTTTGGCATTTCTAATGAAAAGCACAGATTAAAATATATGTGTGCTTTCCCCTCCCATTTTTATAGTGGGGGAAGTGCGTTTATGAACAGTGAAAGAAAACAACTCAGCTCTAGCCATGTGGCACTGGTCTCTGTTGCTCATTTGTGAACAGCCACAAGTTCAGGGGTATATAATGGTCAAGGCACCAAGAGAGTAACATGGGTATTTTCAGTGTTGTGCCAGAAAAAAAACCAAAAACTAAAAAAGATGGTCAAATTGTAGGTCTTGTCTGAAACTGAAAACTGAAAGTTTAGTATTTACATGAAGTGGAAGCATTTGCAGAAAAGACTGAAGGTTTCCCTCCTTCTCAGTGCAAGGCTGAGCCTCAGGTGTGTGTGTAGGAAGGAAAAGCTCCATCAGAAATGTGGCACTGGAGGAGTCCTTGCCTGCACAGCACTGTTGCATCCATAGGAACCGTAGGAACCTTTTGCTTCGGGCAGCAGGTTTGGGAAACTTCTTTTCTTAGACTCACAGCTATTGCAGATGTTGGTCATCCTTGTCCTGTGCAGGTCTGGGTCTATGTCCTGAGGGTGTCAGAGCTCAAACTCTTCTCCTCTCCCCAACATTTTCCTAGTCTGGAAGCTCCTTTCAACATGTTGGCTTTGGTGGGTCCAATTCTCACTTTGACAAGTCTTCTTCTATGTTACATGATCCAGCTGGTGGCTGGTCACAAGTGGTGTCCCACAGGGCTCAGTGCTGGGGCCGATTCTCTTCAACATCTTTATCAATGATCTGGACGAGGGGATTGAATGCACCCTCAGCAAATTTGCAGACGATACCAAGTTGGGTGGGAGTGTCGACCTGCTAGAGCGTAGAGAGGCTTTGCAGAGGGATCTAGAAAGGCTGGATGGGTGGGCTGAGACCAACGGGATGATGTTCAACAAGGCCAAGTGCCAGGTCCTGCACTTGGGTCACAACAACCGCAGGCAGAGGGCAGCACATACAGGCTTGGGGCAGAGCTGCTGGAGAGCAGGACCTGGGGGTGTTGGTTGACTGTCGGCTGAACATAAGCCAGCAGTGTGCCCAGTTGGCCAAAAAGGCCAACAGCATCCTGGCCTGTATCAAGAACAGCATGGTGAGTAGGACTCGGGAGGTGATCGTCCCCTGTACTTGGCACTGGTGAGGCCCCACCTTGAGTACTGTGTCCAGTTTTGGG
>JAOXJM010000019.1:73872625-73882739 GCA_026413425.1 Tringa solitaria
AGATGATCTTAAAAGGTCCCTTCCAACCTAGGTGATTCTGTGATTCTATGATTCTATGATGCACCAGATCCAGATCCGTGGGTCCTGCTAGAAGTGAGCTGCTGCAAAACTGAATCTAAATCTCCTTTGTGAATCCAGTCCCTTTGTGGATGCCAGCTATGCTTCGAAATTTTACTTAAGATCTTAAAAATCACTTTGTAGATCCAGCCCTTGGGCACCTTTGAAAAATCCCACTGTAGGAAATGAGGGTTTTTTCACCGTAAGTGTGAAACAGAGTATAACTCTCACTGGTTTTAGTGCGACTAAGATCATGTGGCACTTTTTATAGACTGCCAAAGGGTCTAAATATGGTCAGTAAACCAGAAGGTGTTTTAAGGGGAGTAGACAGAAGGGGGTTACGTCTGCATGGGCTCATTGCCATCTGTATTTAAAGCATGGGGGCAATTGTGATGCCTTTGGGGAGGAATGTAGCTACTTGCACTTTATTTTATTCTTGTAATATGAGCGCCGAGTCACTGGAGCTGAGGAGAGATGATTCTTTTTATGTTTCTTGCCTCTGAACATTCAGGTAAATAAATAATGAAACTTTGTACACTGCTCCACTGTACAGAAAATTAATTCATTGACTAGTTTGGCCTTTCAATGATTACTTGTATTTCCAATTGGTTATTTTATGCAGGGTGGATTTTCAGCACTCAGCTTCCCCTGGAAAAAAACCACTTTCATACATTAAGGTTTGCACATGAGTTTTCTAGTAAAATTGACTGTGAACTATTGAATGGCACAGGCTGAAAAAAATTGAACTCTATACCTGTATGGATGCATGCTTTGATGTAGTGAAAGGCTCTTACAACCAGTCTACTGTCATGTACCTTTTTGTGCCTGTGATGAACTTTGTGGGTCTTGTGGAGACAACAATTGCTTTTGTTTTGTGAAGGAAAATTATGTAATAGTATATTTGTTTTAACAAAAAGTACCCTGTGAAGTGGACTCCTGGGGAACTGAAATTTTACCATACAGATTCCAGGCTGCAACTCTTAGAAGTTTGGGATGGTCTGTAGTCTACAAATGCACTGACAATTGTGTGATTTAATGTGGAGAAACACTAACACAATGATCCTTTCATAGACGTCTTAAAACATTATTGTTTCCTGTCTTCTAGCGGTCACTTCTGGAAATTTGAATGTAACGCTGAACCCTTCACTGATTTTAATGTCATCCTCGCATAACTGGTCCCTTTTGGAAAGAGGTGCACAGGTGTTAATCTACTTATGTATTTCATCTGTGTTACTGTTTTAAAGAGGTCAATGAGAAAATAGTCTCTGTGTTTCGCATTGACCAACTTTCTTTTTCTTTTGTTACAAGTAAGCTTTGTGAATACATCTGAAGAGCTTTGTTTTGAAAACTCCCAAAGCTTTCAAGGAATTAATTCTTGAGTTTTATTCTGAACAGCAAGATTGCAGGAAAGCAGGATCAAAAATTTCAACTGTAAGTTTTGCCTTGAGGTAGACTGGAGTCATCTGGAAGAGTCTTCTGGAGCTAAGGAAATAGCAAACTTTCTTCTTGTACTCACACAAAATCTTGTTCTTGGGACTCAGTTGCATCCCACTCACAATCCTTGATTGCTGAGCTCCTTAGATGACGTAGTCGATGAAGATCTACTTATACTAGCTATGTATACCAGCATTTGCTTACCCCAAGTAAAAAGCTGCCCTTGAGGTTTTGGGCTCAAATTTTAATTTCTGCAGGTAAGTACCTTGGAACTTTAGGGCTGTATGATATGTGTTTTCTTTTCACCTTTTTATGCTGTTCAAAAATTATATACATGCTTAAGGGAGAGATGGTGTTATTAACCACTGAAAATATGGAAAAGTGAAGTTTTTGAAGAAAACAAGCTCCATTCAGTGTGACAAAACTAAGAAATTATGGATTTCTTCCCTGATGGAGCTATCACTGCAGTTTTCAGGATCCTCCCCTTCTGCAAAAGAGTGTCTTTCCACATGAACCTTTTGACAGGTCCATGGTTTTGTACCAACCCTACCCAGTGGCAGCTTCTCCCAGGGGTCTCAGCACACACTGGGAGTTAGTGTACATGAGATTGCATCAAATGGCCACTTTAGTGGCATAAATTGGTGCCCATGGGCTGAGTAGCTTCAGATAAGTGATACCAGTGAGCAAATATGCACTTGCTTGCAGTGCTATAGACTGTTCAGAGTAGGCTTTGGCAGAGTGGGACTGCACATGTGCAAAGGCAGATGGTGAGAGGGGACTGATGGAGCGCAGTAGCCTGTATGGCACCGCTATGCTAGGACCTTTAAACTTCATCATGTGAGAGGATGCTAACGCTCCTGTGATGCCTAATGGACAAGCTGCTTGCAGGTGCCAGGGCAGTTTCTACTTGAACTACTTGCTTGCACAGTGTGCTTTTTGCCTACCAGCTTGCCTCCTTACATATCTGTCAACTTTTTGTCCTCCATCTGCTATTCTGCAGCTTCTCTTTTCCTAACATCTGTTTGATTTGCCAGGAACTGGATAGATAAATGAGGTGTGACTGCTGCTGAGCACTTCAGGGCAAAGAAGCTTGTCAATGAGGTCATGCTATGGTTTTAAGATCCTGACAGTCCAGGCCACAGTTATCAGACCTGGACTTTCTAGGTTTGCAGTTTGATTTTAGCAAATCATAATATTCCCTTGATTTATCTTCATGGATTACACTTCCACACATGCAGTGCTTTTCCATAAGATACAACTGATGCTAGTAAATTTAAAGGCAGAGAAGAACAAGCAGAACAAGATGTACAGCTCTTTAGATATTTTGGTGTGAGCTTTCTACTCCTGCACATTATGCTGACTAAAAATACCAAAACCCCCCATTATTTTCAAAAATTAAAATAAAAAGGAATCTTCTCTCTTCCCCCCAGATCTTCGACTGTCTTGTCAGGGAAACACAGTGGAGCAGAGCCAAACCTGATACAGGGTTCATCAATGACATTGTGACTTTGAAGTTGTCTTTGCTGAGAAAACAGGAAACCTCCATTTGAATAGCTTTAACAAATGTTTTCCTTTAATGTTTAAGTTCAGGAAGAGGATCTGAGGGCAAAGAGATCAGAACAACTGTTTCACAAATGTAGAAGTCCGTTTATTTGTCACTGACAGCTGAAAAGGTCTCCTTTTCTACACTCTGTCTGTGCTCAGTCAAGTAAATGAAAAGTGGGTGTTAATTGTAGCCTCAGCGAAGGCATTAACAGGTTTTGGTACTTGATGTAGGTGAAACAGAAACGTGAAGGGACTCCAGCCTTGCATGTGCTTCCAGCGTCACTGAAACTGAAACCCTACAAACAGCAATTGATGTAACGTGGCACTGATGCTGAAGGAAGTAGTCTTATCCTCTCCCTGCTCCTGGCAGCTCCTTCACAGTCCTCAACAGCAAAATTGTTCAGATAGTTATGAAGCAGGAGCAGACCCAGGTTGAAAGGATCCATAACTGATCCATAATCAGTCTAGCTCTCATGTTGGGTCCTCTCCCCAGACTGTCTTCCCACATCCTAGGGTGGTGTGGGAGCAGGAAGGACCCTTGAGGGACAGAGAGGAGGGCAGGGCTGTTGCCATGCCAGCCTTTGCCGGCTGAAGTTCTGCATGCCTTTAGGGATCTTCCCATGTCAATTGTATTGGCAGATGAGGAATTTGAAAGACATCCTGCTAGGAGTTCGTTGCTGCTGCTATTTCTAGTTGATGCCATCATGATGTTGGGAAGGTTTGGCCAAGGACTTAAAGCCCACTGCACTAGGTGTCATAGAGTCACAAAAGGAGAAGCCCATGCCTGAGACCAGCTTAAAACAATGAATGTTGTTCTACAAGACTACAAGTGGAGGAGGATGTGAAAACAATGGGGTGCAAGAATGACTCCTGCAGATCAGCATGCACACATTTGGTGGGCAAGCAAGAGTGTGGAAGTCTCATGGCCTAGGGCAACGTCATGTTGCAATACCCAAGACCGAGAAGAAAAAAAGTTTAGGTAAATGGAGAAATATGGACATAACAAGCACTTCAGCAACAGAAGACAGGACACAGAAGGATATCTGGCTGGAAGATTCCAGCCACGATCCTGAAAGACAGGCCAGGATGATGGGGAGATCAGAAAGTTGAGGTAGGCTGAGGCAGAAGATACAGCTTGCTTTAGCTATATTGAAGCTGGGAAGTGGTGCTGTGTAAGGAAGTATCAAAGAGGTAGTCTGAGATGAGACAAAACATTTTAGATGTGTCCAGTTAGGCAAAAGGAGACAGATTATAGCAGAAAAGATCTACAAGGAACCAGCATAGAGGTGGCAGTTGAATTCAAGTGAATGATGGACGTTTAAGAGGTGCACAGAGGTCCCTGAGCTGCAAGTGAGGATTTTCAATGCAGGGACTATATATATGTATAAATTGTATAATGATCTCATTGTAAAGCTCCTCACTTTTCCCAAAGCACATAAAAATGAGTGCTGTGACACTGTAGTTGCCACGATGGAGATTTATTCAGAGTGTAAAGGAATTTTGTAGTCAGCTATACTAAACTGCCTCTGTGTGCATTGTGTATATCTGCTTTTGACTAAATAAGCAAATGATATCATGTATCTGTTTTACTTCATGGTTTATACATGAAATACCACTGTACCTGGGCACAGGAGAAATCATATAAATATTTCCTGTCAGATAAAATACCAGTCTTTCCATTATTACCAATAGTTCTCAGTTACAATTGGGAAACTAAGGAGATAGATAGTTAATCTTTTGTCATATTCTACAAAAATAGAGACAAAACTGAATATATTTCCAATATTGAGTTACTTCTTCATTTATTCCAAGTTAAAGATGCTAATTAGTATCTGTATTTTCACAGCCTTATCTGATTATATTAACCTGACAGAAGGGCAGCCAAAATTCAAGATTAAATTTCAGGATAATGCTAATAGACTCTTTTTTCTCCCATCTTTTCTGTCTTTTGGCTGATTTTCATTAGTTCAGTAATAGGGCTCCTATTAGCCCATAGTTATTTCAACACAGTATGCAACATAGACGTGGAAATTTGATCTTGATGTTATCCTATACTATTTAAAATCTGACTTCAGATCTGCCTATTGCCCAAGGAAAACAGGAGAATGCAAACAATGACCTAAGATTCAAGAAAACAAATAGGCAGAGAAGAAGAAAAAACTGCTTTGAAAATGTCTTCTGAATAGGAGAGTAGAAGGATAATGACAAGGAGTCACAGATATGCATCTGACCGAAAGTTTCTGGAAAAAAGAGCCAGTCAGCAACATGCTCTGCAAATCTCTCAGTCTCTCTCCAAATTATCTCCCAAGCCTTAATGCTATCTGTGGGTAGTATAGACTACAAAAAAGCAGAGAAAGACATTAGTTTTGTCAGTGTTTTCAAAATTATTATCAGTTTGAGGATTAAAGACTTAACACCCAAATTATATGCTAAGGTCAGAAACCCAGTAAGGTACCAGTAAGGGTAGGTTCCTGACCCTCTTGGTTGTAGAAGAAACAGTGAAAGTATGTATATTCAAGGGTATGACAAAAAAATATGCTGTTTTTAAAATCTTGTGGAGCTTCAGCCAATGTTCTGAGGTCCCAAGTAATGACTTTTAAATGCCTAGAGTTGGTACCGAGGAAATGATTATCTCTGTGTTATTTTTATCAGAATTAGTGATAATTGGTAGCTGGAATCAATTTATGTCAGTAGATGGTTGGATTTTCAACTAACTGCGATTTTCAACATCTTCCCTCCTGAAAGCTGTTCCAGATCCCCAGAGTCCAGAAACACTCAATGACATATGTGTGTAGGTCTTAGAAGGAAGCAGGTAGGAGTTTCTATGGGGCCAAAGAAAAGAACAAAAGCATGGGGTGGAAAAACATCTAAGGGAAAGAAATAGTACAAATTAGTGGGCTGTCAGTGTCAGTTCTGGGGGAAAGAAATTTGCAGGTAATGGACTGGGCTGTCTTCAGGTTTGCCAGCTCTCTGTGGTATTCTGCACAGCCGTGTTAGTGCATATATTATGCACATATGTAAGGGGCTGTTGCATATATTTGCCAAGTACATATAATCCTTCCGCAAGAGGGACTGAGCTCTGACTTTTACTTACACTCAAGGAGATGTTTTACAGGGAGGATGAAAAACTATTCTTTTGCTACTCAGACACAATGGGAACACCAAATTACATATTATGTCTAGTACACGTTATATCTCAAGTACCATATCTCGACTGCTGTAAACAGAAAAAGTGACTGAGAAAATTAATGTTTCCTATGGAAGAGCTGCAACAACTTAAGTACTGGGAAAAGCTAAATCTCATCTACTGAAGGCTCATTTATCTGGCTTGCTGTCCTTAATGAAAAATATGACAAATCCATTCCCACAGGAAAACTCTTAAACACAGGGTTACATGCAGCTCCCACCTCCTGGTATTTTATTCCCACTTCATTGTGGCAGAAGAACGGGATTCCTTTGTCTAACATTGGACCTGTGCAAGTACAGGCATGGTGAGCTGAGATTCATTTCTCTAAATCGGGTCAGATGAATGGCTTGTTACAAGAAGTTATTTCTGCCCATGGATGAGGAAGAGAGTTCAGGTGCCAGGGTCAGATGTAGAATTTTTTTTTTTTTGTGATGACTGGAGGACTGGATCCCCCCTGTTGACTCCAATCCCTGCTACAGAAATGTCTTCTCCTACTGGGGTTGTGTTGAGTGAAGGTTGTGCTGTTCTGCTGCTGAGGCTGCTCTCCTCCCCCTGCCCCTGAGATTTGTGGCTGTGACTGTGCCCTAACCCCATTTCAGTCAAAATGTGTTTGCAAAAAATTTTCTAACCCAACTTTTCTTGCCTGAAATGCATTTTAGGTGGCGCAGGAGCTTATTTGCACTTGCAGCATGGGAGCAAGCTGGGACCTAACGAGGTGGATGGTGCTCAGAAGCTGTGGGTGGTCAAGAATCCCAATGGACCCTGCTGGGAGAGCACCCAGGACCATAGCTGCCACGGTTCAGGTCCTGCCTATGGGCTACCATCTGCCAAAGACATAGGGGACAGGCTGAGGATGATCAGTTCTACGTATTTTAAGTGATTTCATTTCTTGTATGAAAACAGCTCAGATAGAGGTTTTTGGTGTGTGTTTCGCCAGTCTGGCTAGTAAAAAAGAGAGATAATTGTTATGGATCTTGAAACAGGAGTAGAGGAGCTGGAGAGGGAGAGACTCTCAATGAGTGACTACGTGTTCTAGTTTGCTTCCCTGGCAAAAACTGGAAACAATCTGTCCTTCTTTAGATGATCCAAAAATCTACTTAAAAAAATCAAACATTGAAGCTAATATGAGTTCAAATTATTTGAAGCGGATCCAGTTTCTATTTTCAAAGGATTTGATGCCTATGTACATATATATGTGGATTTATATTAAATATTATTTAAAAAAATAATAAAAACACTAGTGAAACCACCACTGAACTGATCACAGAGTTCATTAGTTTACTGAAAGTACATTTTTCATTATACTAAAAAGATCAACAATCAGACATTGGCAACAACCTTCTGATTAAAAAAATTGCTAAAAATACTGATAAAGAAAAATATCCATAACTCAGTGTAAATGCTTTAAAAAATATAAATAATGGGCTCTTTTGGTGGAAAGTATTTTTCAGCTGAGCTGCTCACCTGAAAATTTGATAGATTAATGTATTAATGTATGCATTTGTGTCTCCAGGTTTGAAACATTTCCTCTCCCAATTAACTAGCTTTGTTGTCAATTTCTCATTGCCATAGTTGCAGGTTTGTATGCTGCTACAAACACCCACAGTCTTGGCACTGAAACCTCAAGTTATTGTGAATCAAGATCCTCCTCCCACTGATATATATTCCAGCTGAACTATACATAAGATTTTTAGCACTATCATTTTTGGGTTAGATGTGCACAAATGTTTAGGCATCCTTGACATAAGGGCAGGGGAAAAATTATGTATTTGTGTTTGCATTGAGCCAACAGGGGACACGTTGGGATTTATGTAGAGAGCCTGCTTGCAAAATGATTCCTTAATAAAAAACGAGAGCCTGGTTCCTCTAAATCATGACCCTGTTGTATTTACATGCAATGTTTCTACCATTCCAGGTAGAAAAGCCCTTGGTTTTTCATGCCTCTAAATAATGGATTGACGTTGGAAAGCATTGATTAGGGCATCTGTGACAGACTGCTGCTCGAACAACATTCAAAACATTCTGGCTATAGTACCACATACTCATTGCCATGCCAAGACTTCATCTAGTGTTCACGTTACGAGCCAGATCTTTGGCTCCTCAAAGCACTAGAGGGCAGGCTAGACTAGAGTTCCCCCCCAAAATGAGGCATAAGAGAAATTAAGTTCACAATTCTACTCAGAAATGCAACTTGAAACTAGAAAGAAAGCACCTAACGCCTTTAACAGGTATTAGGCCTCTTCACAAGGAAGTTTTTTTGCTCTTATTGGGAAGCTTTGTTTCCAAGCACAAACAACAAATGGTTCTGTGAGGAAGAAGAGAAGAATCACAGTTAAGTGCAGCTATGCACTGCTGAGGAGAAAGACTGATCCCACAGCTACCGTGGGGGATCTGCTTTCCCCATCCCACCACCATCCTCAGCTCCTTCAGAGGTGGCACCATCCTGCATCCTCCCTGCACCCTGGCCCTGCTCTGGTTGATTCTGGCTGAATCATGGTTTTCAATCTTTGTTGGCCTGTAGAACAAGTAACTGACTTTCGTGCTATTAATAGCCCAATTCCGCAAGCTTTCCTAATTGCAGGGTTGTATTTGCTTCTGTCTCATCCATGCACTGGGGCAGAACAAGATGAGTGATGGTTCAGCATGTCTGGATTCAAAACTGCTGCCCCCGATTCCTCCTTTGCAAGGAGCTCCTGCTAGTTTCTCAGTTCTGCAGAACCCAAATTGCCCTGACCCATCCTGGAGCTGCTCCTCATGTCATGATGTGATTACTTTCCTCCCCATGGCATTCAGTTATTTGTGGGCCCTGAGCTGATCAGGGTGAAGCAGGTGGGCTTGGTGGAATGGAGCCATCGGCTGAGATGAAATACTGGTGTGAAAAAATTAGCCCTGCAGCAGTTCATGCAAGAGGTGCAGAATTTGAGTTCTAGCAGGTATATGTATTTTTTATTAGCTCTCTTGCATTTCTTCTTCAGCCCTTATCACTTTCCATTCAGCTTAGCCATTCACCCCAAACTGCAAAGGAAACTTTAAGCCTGTTAATGATGATATATATATAATTATATGAAACCAACATACATTTTCTGTGACGAAGATATCTTTGATCACTTTGTCCATTTCTCAGTCAAGATAGATTATTTTTTATAGTGTATTTCTTATCACTTTGTCCAGTTTGAAAGTGCCTTTCATTTACAAATTTTTTCCAGAATTTTCGAGACCATGTTTATCGTGGTATAACATAAATTATTGAAACTGTCTGATCCTTACTCAAAGTAGAAGCACTCTGCATTAAGATCATTATTAGTTTCAAGGTATATTCCCTGATTTCTTATGGTGTCATTCACAGAATTTCCTAGTGCTGCTCAGCCTAACCTGGCTCTCAGTTCCTCTTTCACTTATAATAAGCTGCAATAACGTACCTGGATAGCAAACAAAATTAACAAACTTGCATAAAGGCTACCAAGGACACCTATTTTGAGAAGTACATTGGTCTGCATTATCTTTTCTGACACAGTAGTGATGGATGGATGAGATGAAAGGAATTACCAGTCTCTGCTTCTCTTTTAGGTCTTAAGATTTTTCTTTCTGAGTACAACAAATCCTGCGTTCCCAGGATAAACAGAAGTTTGGCCGAGTACCAGCCAAATAAAAACTCCCTTAACACCTTAGGATTGTGTGCTGTCTGAACAAACATTCTGGAGGGAGTTTTCTGAAGTTTTCTGCCTTTGCCTGACCTTGTGTCATGGGAACTGAAGGAGGTTTGATATTGGTTTTGGGGGAGCTGAATTGCTCTGGTGCTGACTTCTCTGTATACCATAGCATGGGTTTATAATCAAAGAATCATAGAATGGTTAGAGTTGGAAGGGACCTGAAAGATCATTGAGTTCCAAC
>JAOXJM010000019.1:73886268-73898906 GCA_026413425.1 Tringa solitaria
GAGCAACCTGCTCTAGGGGGAGGTGTCCCTGCCCATGGCAGGGGGGTTGGAACTAAAATGGGGATCTAAAGGGGATCTAAAGGGCGAACTAAAGGGATCTTTAAGATCCCTTCCAACCCAAACCATTCTATGATTCTATGATTTTAAGCACTTAAATTTTGAACATGGGCCTGGAGGCCCTTCTGGTAAAATGCACTACTTGTTATTAAATTGCTCTCTGAAGCAGTTACCTGAGATGGGAACATCACTGTGCTGGGAACTGTGAAAACAATTTGGTCTGAGCCCTGGCCGGCTAATGCCAGCGACAGAAGTCTCATTTGGTGGAGCCAAGAGTCAGGTTTCACCCGCAATGAGAGACGGTCCTTGTCTAGAAACTCTAGACCTCACCACTCTTATGCCTTGGCAAGTGGCAAAGGAAGCCTCTCCAGCCACCCGTACACAGGGTGAATGCTCCAAGAGGTTCCTATCAATAGGACTCAAACACAAACAAACAAAACCCGAGGATGTGGCCCATTCAACAGCCCAAGTCCCTTTGTCTCTTTTCTGGAACTCTTCTCAGACCCCTCGATTTCTAATTGAAATCTGTAAAATGCCAAATTCATTATTGTCTCTCCATTGTGCCTGTAGGCAGAGGCAAAGGCTGTTATATGTCACTGCTTGGTATTGGCAGCATACAGTTAGACAGATAGACGCAGACTTCATTTAGTGTTGGAGAGCTATTCTTCCTGGAGTTTATTGTTTGTTTGGTTGTGGTTTTTGTTTTTGTTTGGTTGTTAGTTTGTTTTTTTTTTTTTTTAAATAGTCTCAGACTAGAACTCCCTGCATCTTTTAGCTCATATTTTGAAAATACCTTCACGGTAGCAGACTCCAAAGTTGATAGTCTCTACAGTGTTCTCAGATTGTAAGGTTTTCAACATGTCTTATATTTTAAGCACGGATAATTCCATGGAGTGAGGAAAAGTCACAGGTGGACATGTCTTGCATCACCTTCACATCTTTATTTATGTTGGGGATACAGGGCTTCCAGAAGAGGAGGTAAAAAATGTTCACAGCTTGGTCAAAGAAACAGATTATTTGCCTATTTGCCCTTTACTGTGCCTCTTGCTTTCCATGAACAGATACATTTCAGAGGGAGCAGACTGAATCTACTGCAATTATGGGTATAGGGTGGCAGTTTTCATCTGAATTAAGTTGTTTAGATGTGAGAAGCAAGTAAATCATGTTGTTAATCTAGCCTGCCCCTCTGTTCTTCTGGCAAGCTCTTCTGCTGACTGAGGTGAATTTAAATCTGCAGTAGGTTTGTATGAAGAAGTAATACTAACAGTTCCAATCAGAAAAAGAGGGCCAAGCTTATAAGTGTGCAAGTTAACTGGCTATCTTAGCTATTTTAAGAAATGATGCTACTCTTCCTTTCAAATATTGTCTGATTTATAACCTAAGAACATCACACCTACCAGTTAAAGCATCTTTATTCTCTCTGTCCCTCTATATACTCTTTCTCATGAATTTCTGTGAGAGGCAATGAAGAACTGGTAAGCTCAACATTTCATAGGTTTTGATCCATGTTCTGCTGCAGAATGTAAACAGGTAAGACTCTAATCTACTTCCATTTGCAGGGTACCAAAAGCAATCCTGTTGCTCTTTTGACTGATATATTTTGGCTCATCTATGTTGCATCCCATTTGTGGGATTGTGAAGGTTTAGAAGAATGGATTATTGAAAATTTTAAAACTGTTTTTTATCACATCTTATTCTGTCACCAGTTTTCATATTTCATTAAGCTTCTTCACATTCCAGTTCCATCATTGTTCCCAGAGTTCAAGGGAAGAAAGCCAGAGAAGACTGAGAAACATAAAAGGAAAATATGAACAAAATAACCATCTTAAGCCAAGTGTTGGTGGGAGGTGCTAGGCATAATAGGGTAATCCCATGTTCCTGCAATAAAACAATCACATGATAGAGGATAAAGAGGAATCACAAATAATGGTGGGAAAGTCTTCTATAAAGAACTTCAAGAACAAATATAATTACCAAAGGCATTATTAATTGTGGGGAAAAGCACTTTGACCAGCCTTTCCTATGATTTAGAATGTTTACCAATGGTGCACACACAATCCACCAAGCCAATAAAAAGCAAAGGCTATAAAAATGTTAGCAGAGGGAGGGAGGAGCCTGTGTGTTGTGCCTCAAAGGGCATTTCGGTAGTGCTGAACAATCTTCTTAATTCACCCAAGCATGATTCATACTTGTGCCTGGAGCAATGTTTGATGTAACCTTGCCAGCCTGTACTGCCTGTAAGCACCATAACATACTTTTTCTGTGTCTTAAAGCTACATGTCTACCTGTCTACAGTGCCATGGCCCCAGCTGATATGTCCTCCCTGCTCCCAGCATCATTACCCATGAGAGGTCCTCACAAGATAAAGTTCAGTGCTTTCTTTCATCACTTCTGCACTAAATCTCTGTATGGATGCTAGAGCCAAGTGTTCCTCAACTCTTCTAGCTGGCGTTAGAAAGCACACAGAGGCTGAAGCTATCACCCCAGGGAGAGAACCAGTTTGGAAAACAGGTAGAAGAGCAAGCAGCCAAGTCAAGCACCACACAATTGCATGGTGACTACTTTGGCATGCCACTAAAATCTGTGAAGAAAGAAAAGGCACAGAGGAATTTTATTTCAGCTGTATGATAATCTGTCATGAGTATCATGTATGAAAATTATCTATCTGTTACTGTTGAAAGAGTCTTTTACAGATATAGGAGAGTAACTCTCTTCAGACTAGTTGTCAGACTACAAAACCTCCAGCCGTCTACAAAGACAGTGCCACAACTCTTCTATAGGAAATCTGCCTGACAAAGTCACACGACTATTTATGTGGGGCCAAGGGCTGGTTTGCAAATCCCCAAAGCGTTCCATCATGTTAAGACCTGTGTTGATATGATAAGGGCTATGTTAGTTTTTACTAGCTGGAAACTGTATTTTTATTTATGTCATAGTGTCACAATGATATATGACTATCTTTGCAAGTCTAAATATATATATATGAGGGCTTTTTTTCTTAATTGTAACGGTCTACAATATTCCCTGTCATAACTAGAGACAAGTCAGCAAAAGAGGAAGTGAAGTCACAAGAAAGTTATAAGTAAAATGAAATTGAATCTGAGAAAGATCTCATTGAAGAAATAGGCACTAATTGGGCAGAGAATTTAGTCCCTAGTCCCAGTGACTAGAAATCTGGCAGCTTTTTCATATATAGTTCTCCAGCTTCTTTCAAAGCTGGTGTCAGTTTCTGATTTAAATATATACATTGTATTTAATATTTGAATGAATAAGGTCAGTATTTTCACGGGTGAATTGTCCTGTATAGCCTGGGGCTGCTAAACTTCATATCCTTTTACAGTCCTATCATAGGACTGACTACACAGAAAGGTCATTGTTTGCGAGTTACAAAGAGAAGCCTACTAGTTCATGAAACAAAAATATTTTTTAATTCTGTTGCACATCCTTCAGAAGAAGCATTATCACTACAAAATGGTGAGTGGGCTAAGGGACTGACAGTACTGTCCTCTAAAAAGAGCTAGTTTCAAAAGTCGCTGCTTACTGTTGGCCGAGAGCTCCAGCTTACGTTCAAAAAGCCCCTCATGATTCCTTGCAGAGACCCTGCCTGCTAGACTGAAAATCCAGGCAGCTGCCAGTATTTATCTCACTGAGTCCATTATTTTATCTTAGCGTGCAATCAGACAAAGTGAGAGAAAAACACACGCACACAACTTTATGAGCGCTGAGCCCACATGAGGCACATTTGATATTTTGGCAGTAAGCTTTCAATTTTCCAGCTGTGCCAAGTCAAGAAACATGCTAGGAAAAGAAACCAGTGCATAATTAAGTCTTCCTTTTTTTTTTTTTTTTTCCTTTGGAGACTTCTCAGTTGACTTTAATTATTCTCTCTTTCTCTCTCTTTCTCTCTTGGCTTAGGAAGTTGCTTTGTTTTTATTTTTTTTCAAGAGAGCTTTCTCGCCAAACAGGTTTGTTTAAGTTCTCACTATTCTACTGATTACTAACAAAACAGTTCAGCTTTCAAATACCAAGCAAGAAGAAGAGTTATATAGTGGGGAAAAGGAAACAAGGATGCAGCACTAATATTTATTTTATTGCTATTGATATTATGTTGTCAGTGTTGTTAAATGGTTCCTGCTGTTGGTATTGCCCTTTCAGTCATGGTTCCTCCCGCTTTTCTCCCTGCTTGTGGCTATCATCGATGTCCTTTTTTATGTTCCTTATGTGAGATGATCCTCCTGTTATCTTCCCACTCATCTTCTTTATAACTCAATCAGTATGGCTCCTTGCACAAGTGAGCGGAGTTACAGTAGAGAAAGGACAAAGAAGATGTTAATAACAAAAGTTCTTGTACTGTGGCTTGTTTTAATCTCAATATCTTTTCTTGCAAGCAGCAGGCACTGGGAGGCTGAATCCAGAGCAAGGCATTCTGAAATGTAATGATTAGTAAAGAAACTTCTGATGTGAGATTGCAAAACCCTCAGTGAAAAATCCAATATAATTGTGATCCTTAAGATCCTAGAGCAAAATATATGTATTATTTTCCTTTCCTCTCTGTTGTGTTGGGAATTTTTTATTTCTGCTCACTTAAAGGACAATACCAGTTTGCGCTACCTGAGAGTTGAGACCTCTCAGTCTAAATGTAGACACTTGCTGGAAAAAGCTGTGGTGGTGAGAGCCAGGTTGTGGTGCTGAGAACACACTGCAGCTACTGGTGGGAATAAATAATATGTTTTGCCTCTTCGCACTCATCCTACAGAGGCACCAGGCTCTAGATCCAATAATGTGAACAGAGTGAATCGATCACCATATTTAGTCTTAGTTTAGGTATGTATCAGGGAATCCATAGTCCTTGAACTCACAGAAAAAACATCATGTAGTCATACATGTGCCAAAAATTGTTTTTCAGGGGAAGGATTTGTAGGAAA
This sequence comes from Tringa solitaria, assembly GCA_026413425.1. Taxonomy (NCBI): domain Eukaryota; kingdom Metazoa; phylum Chordata; class Aves; order Charadriiformes; family Scolopacidae; genus Tringa; species Tringa solitaria. The sequence continues at coordinate 73,891,251 of JAOXJM010000019.1, forward strand.
ATCCAGTAAATAGTTTTAGCTGAAAGAAAGGATGACTTTTGAAATTTTAAAATATGTTAAAAGTTTTATTTTTTCCTTTTTTGAAAAACTTTTCCTTTTGCTTTCCTTTTTTACATTGAGTAAGTTCAGAAAATGAAAAGAACTTGTGAGTTAGATGAAAGAGGTGACTTGCCTCAAACTGTGATTTTCAGAGTCCTCTTTAAAAAAATACAAAACTTAAAGTTATGTCTCTTCCACCATATTTTCTTCCTCATTTAAAAAATTTGTTCATTGAAAGACAAGAACCAGTTTTTCCCCTATGCCTAATTATGATCTTTTATGCTGTCATTCACATTAAAACCTGTGTCAATCCTACATCTTCCTGAACACAAAGCTGAAAGATTAAAAAGAGAACCTATGTAAGAAAAAAAAATAACTACTTTATTGGATTAGACTATCTAATGCTTAGAAAAAAATGTAAGAGAAACAGTATTTTTTACTGTAACCTAAGGGGTTGAGAATTTTCCCTACTTTGCAAAATTGAGCTGTAAATGTTCAGCCAAATGTTCCATTAGTGTCTTCTGACTCCTGTCCTCATATTCAGATAAGATTTTTCTTGGGATCCCAAGAAGAAAGACTTGTTGAACACTCAGATTTTATTTTTACGATTACATTTAAATAGAGGTTGATATATGCAGAGATATCTAGGAGATCCAGACACTTCTTTTTCCAGAAAAATGAACATTAACTTAAAATTGCCAGACAAAATGTTTTAAATCCATTTGAAAAAGAACTTATTACACATACCCAGTGTTAGGCAAGAGTCTGGTATTGGCAATATTTTTTTCTTCATTTGTTTTATATGTTTTCTACAGGGAACAGAAATCTGAAGCTTGCACCAGAATCTGGAAGGACAGCTCAAGTCAATTCAGACAATGAACAACAGGGAGGAGGACTGTATCCATGAAACTAGTCAGGAGGGGCATTTCTGCCCACCAGAGGAGAATTCCTTTTCACCAGCTGTGTTATCATTTAACAATGACAGCTCTCTGGTTTGTAAGTGCAGCATATGTTTTCAATGCCTTATTTGCAACTGTTTTCTGAAATAATGATTTAGGGTCACATCCTGATCACTCGATCTGCTTGTATTTGCTGTGTCCATGACAAGGCAACTGCCACGAGGAAGGTGAACAGGCTTGTGGCCCCCAAGGGAAAATTCCCAATGCTTCAGACCTTGGGACCATCCTTAACTAGTAGAGTTAGGGATAAACCTCCGTGGGTGGCCTGGGTCAGTCATGTCCACCTTTGAAGTGCACCGTGCTGGCCACAGTTGGTGATAAGGTATTAGATGAGACAGCAGTTTCTGCGTTCATAAACCGTCCCTTGCATTTTGCTCTAAAGGCATCACAAATACCTTGTTAACAACATTTTACAGGAACAGCTTTGGGACAGGAAGGGATTGGAGACATTCCCATGAACTCCGTTACCCCTCCTTCCACCCAACCCCCTTGAAATCCAAGTCCTAAAGCAGCTAGCATGTGTCTGATGAAAAGTCACTAATGTATATGCTCATCTTGCGCTAAGTGAGACGTAGCTGGATATTTACATGGCTTAAGGAATGCTTGGTCTTTCTCAGGGCCAAGAAAAATAAAGTCACCAGCCACCCCCCATAATGAAAAATGAGGTGCTGCTCCCAGCCATCTGCAGCAAGCCTTGGAGCATTGCTTGATTGTTTGTTTGTTTTATTTATTTTTTATAATGTTCTAAAACTTGGTTCAGATTATTTTGTTTCCAAAGCCTTTGCCCCTAAAAAGGCAAATAATCTTTTTCCTTAAAAAAAAAAAAACTACCCAAAAAACATACACGGGGACATCTGTGCATCATTTTTAAAGAGCGTGGTACAGGAGAAAGCAGGTTAGTTTGGGACAGGCTGGAACTACATGCTGACAGCAGGAGATGCAAAGAGGGCTATTGTCTTTGTTAAAAATAAATAAATGAAAGCTGGAAGAAATTCTTTCATTAAATTGAAAACAGCATTATCCAAGGAGTTTGCAGTATTAATTAAGTCACAAGCTTTAAAATATATTTTTTTGCCATGATAGCATTTCATTGAAAGACTCAGGCTAGAGATAGCAGCAAATGTCTGATTTTTGCCCTGAGCGCAAGGAGCTGAGGATATGTTTGAACAAAGGATTACCTTTTATGAAAGCCTTGGGCAAGGGTGAGGGGGAAGGGAGCTTGCTTTGTCAGTGAAAGAGAAAATACTCATCCCCCAGCAGACCACTGCTTTGCTGAGGGCTCAGGCTGCAGAGGAGGAAGCCTACCTGCCGAATGTGCAGGGATCTGCAAGCAGCAGGGTGAGGCGATGCTGCGGGCTGTGTTTGTAGGAACGCAGGTATTTCTGCATGCAATAAGGTCATTGCTCTTTCCATGTAGTAACTCCTCTCAGGTATGGCAGGGCCGGATGACTCATGAGCAGATGCAGAAATCCCTCTTGCAAACAATAATGAAAAATCACTGATTTGAGAGATTTTTTTATTTTTATTTTTTGTAGATTGTATATTATTTTGTGGCAGAACAAAACCTGCTGAAATGAATAGATTCCTCAGCCCCAAAGGGGTCATTAGAAGGGAAAGGTTCTCAAGAAATGAAAGTTTTAAAAACATTTACTGTCAAAACATCAAGGCATTTCACTTTTAATCCTCATCTGCCCGTGCAGCCAGAGGAGGAGTTGTAGTCCAGATGTGTGTTGCTTTCATGTGTTGGACATCACAGCCTACTGCACACCTTGTATCATTTAAGTCCCTGAATCTGCTGAACTGTACAATGAGAAGGAAATCTGTTGTTTTGTAGGAAATATGTACCTGCAAAGGAGCCTAGGACATTGGAGAGACATCAGTTCCCATGATGACTCCATGGTTGTTCACACTATTTGTGAAAGAAAGAAAGAAAAAATCATCACAGGCCTGATCATACATCTGATCTGACCATACATAGTGTTGACATTCCTTGTCAACTTTAGTGATTGACTGGTGCTCTGAGATGTGAAGTTTTATGTAATTTCTCAAAAAATAAATTCTCTATACAACCATAGATGTTTTGCTATGTAAAGTTCTAAAGCATAATTAGAAAAAAAACTCCTAAAACAGAGCCTGAGAATTTCTTGGGGTGTCAAAAGAAAGAAAAACACTGAAATAACTTCCCAAGTGATGGTGTATTTGCCTTCACTTTGAGTATTTAAAACAAAATTGACTGTCCCTTACTCAGGACTTTTTTGCCAAACCACCACTTACTGGGGTTGGTGCAGAAATTACAGATAGCTACAAGAAACAGTTATCATAATACCATTCTGTCTCAGTGAAGATGTATGTAGTAATCTCTCTTAGCAGTTCTGTTTTTTTCTGTCAGGTGTGTGCTCCCCTCTGCAAGTATCCCTGAGAAAAGGAGTTCACTAACACTAAATTATTCATTGTGAGTCTTCTGACTGCAATAGGCAGAAAGGTCCTTCCCACAGATCCTTTTGATTTCTGTATTTGTTAGGGTTGCTCAATGAAAATACATGAGCTGACTTGCTCTTGTGCATGTGGCAGCAATCCACACATGAGATCTCAGCACCATATCATGGGCTCATCCACAGTGTATGGGACAGTTTCAGTACTTTACTCAACAACATCTCTTTGGAATATGTCCCGTTTGCTCATGATCATCTTAGAGGGTGCTTTTAGTCAATTTGGGAGCCTCTGCTTTGAACTCCATCAGATTTCTTTTCACTGAGTTTTGTTAGATATGTGTTAACACCATCCAGTTCCTACTGTCTTACCCAGTTGTGCATCAGCCATGATTTTGCATTTACTGAGCCTACTCCTTATCCCATGGTAAAGCTACTATAAGATATCACTTCACACCTATTTTGATGTTACAAATTCCTGTATATGGGTATAATTTCAAGTGATGCGCTTGCCTCTTATTTAACATTGTTATCTTATTTTCTTATTTAACATTTTATGTATCTAGATTTAAAGGCATTCCTGCAAAAGTCTAAAAAATGCAGACTTAATTCCTTAGTTCTTCCTCAATAAAATATACTGAAGAACATTATCCTGTAGAGGGATTTTAATTGTAATATTCCACTTTAGAAGTACTCCATAATTTGCTATAAGATAGTAATTTGCCCCCAATATTAAATAAGTGTTAAGTTATATGAAATGATGCTCTTCTGTTTGCAAAATTAAGTTTTCTGTCAATGATGACCTGGATGGGTGTCAGATATAGGTATAAGGTAGTATTTTTTGGTACAGTATGAGCAGACCAACTACATATTTAGAAAGTACATTCTGTCATATATTATCACTGTTTTAAGAAATTGCTGTAGCAGGTGACGGTAACAGGTTGACAGAATTAGAATGGATGAGCCATATCCTCTCTGCTTACCCAGGGGTCTTCCAGATGGGCAGTGGATGAACAAAGACAGGAGGAAGCATGTGAAGTTTGCAAATAACATTAAAATTTTCATGTTCTTTCCTTTCTCTCAGGTCTGTTCAATAATATTTAATCGCTTTTCTCCTTACTGAATTTGTCACGAAAAGGGAAAGTAGAGGAAAGTTGGAGATGTTTCTGAACATTTCTGAATGTTCAGAGATACCTGAATGTTGTATTTAGTAAAATGTTAAATTAAGGACAATAATGAATCCTACTCTGGGAAATTAGCTTAAATTTCTGACAGATTTGTTCAGAGATATAAGAACAGATTGTTTGCTTTAAAAGTTTAAAGAAAAACTTTTAAAAGTTTAACAGAGTGGTAAATTCCACTGATCGCTATTCTTATATTATTAATTTTAGCCTGATGGCATCTTCATGGGAGTCATACACACTTGTATGAATTCTTATTCATTTGTCTGTTGTCCTGGCATTGGAGGAGTTAGTAAACAACCCAAGAGCTGTTTGGGGTGGTTAGCAAAGTGCTGAGACCTCATTAGCGCAGCCTGGCTGCTAATGCATCTGTCCACAATGACCAATGTCATAATAGCACTGGCAACTCAGGGAGCTGCCAGGCACATTTCATTAGAGGATTTCATCAGGCTGTTTTCATATGGTGATCTCCTCTCAGAGTCTGTGTTCTTGAGTATAAACATACAGGCAATGTAGCTTGGCCAGGTATGAACAGCTGATTATCCGTCTGCTGAATTGCAGGGAAGATATTCTAGGTCTTTGCTCAAATAATTAACATCAAGATTTAGCCCTTTGATCCCTCCTTGCTAGTTAGCAGAATTCTTCTTTTTATCAGAGTGTAATTCCCACTCAAGAAAATTACCTCTGGCGTATATCCTGAACACATACAAAGGAATGAGCTCTTACTGCCTTCTACTACACAGGAAAAGGAATTTGGGGTGATGGTGGACAGTTCATTAAAAATATGACCTCAGCACTTTGAGGTTAGTTAAAATAGCAATCAGGATGTAAAGGATTATCATGGAACAGTCAGACAAAGCAGAGCACCAGCAGGCATGGTCTCCCTGAATGCTCTGGTTTGAAATCTGTGGTCGCTCTATCTCAAAAGGGGTCTAAGAGAAGAGGTACGAACAAAGGTGCTAAGCTTGTTCAGAGGTGCGAAATGAGTTTTTTAGGAAAATTTTTTACACTGAAAGGGTTATTAAGCATGGGAATGGGCTGCCCAGAAGTGGTTGAAGCACCATCCCTGGAGGTATTTAAAAGACAGGTGAACATAGAGCTTAGAGACATGGTTTAGTGATGGTTTCTATCAGAGTTAGGTTGATACCTGAACTAGATGATCTTAAAGGTCCCTTCCAACCTAGATAAGTCTATGATTCTATGACTTCTGCTCGCTGCAAAGCTGAATAGACTGTCCTCTTCAGCTTGGAAAAGAAAAGAAAGTGAAGGTATAACAGATGTTTGTAAAGCCATAAATGACATGGACAAGTGCCCTTCTGCTGTGCTGCATCTCATGCTTTTGCCACAAGTATTTTCTGTGAGCAGCAGTGAAGGGAGGACGGGAGCCTGATGAATATTTTGTTGCACGCAGTATGGTATTTTCTCCCTCCTAACTTGCTTCTTCTCAGCTGAGTAGGGCTTTTCCAATGGTGTATGGGGGAAAAATACTACTGGCTGTAGGTAGGAATTGGTTGGTATCTCCAAACTCTGGCTCCTGTCGCTGCCCCAGAGGCTTTGCCCCATCCCATACCTCTTGTCACAGACAGGCTCTGCCACAGCACCTGCCAGTTCACAAACATAACGAGGCATTTCTTTTTCTGTAGCCTTCCTGCAACTTGTTCACCCAGAAATTTCCCAGGCCTGTCTCTTCCCCAAATGTGAGTCTTTCATAAAAGCATCTGCTTGTATGAAATGAGATAAATCCCCATTTGTGTGAAACAAGAACAATAAACGGATGTCACGTTCTATGTAATACTTAAGGCTGTAATTGCATCCCCCCTCTTAAAAGTGAGGGGCGGTGATTGTGATAACAAGCTGTTTATCTTACATTTGTCAGCAATTAGCCTGAGAAGGTGCTTGTCCTGACTATTTTCTGACCAGGAGCCAGGATGCAAGGGAAACTCTTTTGTTGCAATGTGTTTTGTTATTGCTGTTAATCCACTCCCTTTGATTGATTATTACCCATATGGATTGTTACCAAAGTGGGATTATCTACAGTACTGACAGCAAAAAGTAGAGGGGATCTGGTTTATTTCTTGCTTGATTTACAGATGAGGGTGAAGCTAAGAGAGAAGGAGGAGTACACGGATGCATTTCTTTGGGAGTGTTCAGCTTCAAGTACAACTGATCTTTCTCTCATTAATATGCCTGAGCAAGGTGTATCCAGCATCCAGGGTTATCCTTGCTTAAGGCACGTGCAACCACAGGAGAAAGGGCCACTGCAAAAAAGATTGCATCAGTTTTACTTAAATTCCTTAAGTGTCCTCTTAACTTGGCTGAACAGGCAGTTGACATATTCTAGAGGGCTTTCAAAAGCAAGGAAAGCTGGAGAGACACAGGTGATATTTTGAAGATTAAATATATTGAGCTCTCTCACAATATTAAGTCATAAGGGTACGGTAGTAGGTCTTTTTTTTCTCCCCTGTCTAAGTTTTAGACTGAAAGGACCTTACTGATGGGTATTGCACCTGGTGTTTTCCACTTGTTCTAGCAGTTCCTTGTCTCACATGGTTGAAAATATTTACAAGTCTTAGGACACTGTGTCTTAAGTCTACTGATGATGTACTCCAGGTGATGTCAGCATAAATTTGGCCTGACCAGGGAGGTAAAAAGAAACAATGTGAAATTGTGTTGTACTTAACCTTTAAATGAAGCAAGTTAGAGCTGCCAAAGGTTCTTAGTGCTTTCATTCTTTCCAAAAGCAACTCTGAGAAGAAGCTCTCTGGTTCCCAAGTTCCAGGTTAATTGTTTTCAAGAAAATGAAGAATAATCTTGATTAATGTTAATGAAAACACTTATGATGAACAAATGCACTAAAGAAATGCTGAATCTTTATCTGTGGTTCCATATAGGTCAGAAAAAGTGTATGAAATTTTTCTGGACTTTCTTGCTACATGTTTATCATCTGTTTTCTAAAACAGATAATTTTAAAAGGGCATTGCTGGGTTAAAGTGTTCAACTTTAGAAATTAGGTTTGTAAAATATCGGGAATCACCAATTTGACAATGC
>JAOXJM010000019.1:73905356-73926230 GCA_026413425.1 Tringa solitaria
CCTTCCTTCCTTCCTTCCTTCCTTCCTTCCTTTCTTCCTTCCTTCCTTCCTTCCTCCTTCCTTTTTTTTTTTTTTAATAGGAGTTGCACATTTCCAGCTCTTCCATGTTTAAAATAGAATAATTTGGGCAGATCTTCAGCTGAAGTAAATGACCAAAACCGCTCCCCAGAAATCACTGTTTGTACAGACAAAAAATGGGAAAGATTACAATGGCAGCTGTTTGACACAATATGAACTGGACAGCTTATTTGTAAATCTGAGATGAAAACTGTATTTTACACAGTGATGAACTTGCACTATTAAGCACATTGTGTTTGAGAAGTTTAAAATTAAGGTAATTTACAGATTAAAATATTTCTCTGGTTATAAACCAGTCTGCAATAAATTAGTTTTAAATAAATGGAGTTTCCAGTGTTACTACATATAGAATTATAGAAGCATCAAATCATAGAATGGTTATAGTTGGAAGGAACCTTAAAGATCATCTAGTTCCAACCTCCCCCCATGGTCAGGGACACCTCCCACTAGACCAGGTTTCTCAAAGCCCCGTCCAACTTGGCCTTCAACACCTCCAGGGATGGGGGATCTACAACACCTCTGAGTAACCTCTTCCAGTGTCTCACCCCCCTAATTTAATAAAATTTCATCCTTATATCTCACTTTAATCTACCCTCTGTCAGTTTAAAACCATCATGCCTCATCCTATTACTACATACCTTGATCAAGAGGCCACTATAAGGTCTTCTTGGAGCCTTCTTTTCTCCAGGCTGAACATCCCCAACTCTCTCAGCCTGTCCTCACAGCAGAGGTGCTCCATCCCTCTGATCATCTTTGCGGCCTCCTCTGAACTCAATCCCACAGATCCATATCTTCTTATGCTGGGATCCCCAGAGCTGGACACACTACTCTAGGTCTCAACAGAGTGGAGAAGAGGGGTAGAATCACCTCCCTCAACCTGCTGGCCATGTTTCTTTTGATTCAGCCCAGGATGTGGTTGGCTTTCTGGACTGCCAGCATACATTGCTGGCTTGTGTCGAGCTTCTCATCAATCAACACCCTCAGGTCCTTCTCCTCAGGGTTATGCTCAATCTCTTCTCTACCCAGCCCGTGTTTGTTCTTGGGATTGCCATGACCCAGGTGCAGGACCTTGCACTTGGCCTTCTTAAACTTCATGAGGTTTGAAGAGGCCCAATCCTCAAGCCTATCAAGGCCCCTCTGGACAGCATCCCTTCCCTCCACCGTGTCTGAAACTTCCCTTTCAGATGTATTCCTTCCCCTTAAAAAGATGTTGCCTGTGCTCTTGCAAAAATAGTCTTTTCTAGCTTTAATGTCTAATTATGTTGCCCCGATGGGTGCAGACACAACTCCTTATAACTCTAATAGATGCTAGTGGTGAACTAAGGAATTGTTTCACTACGGGCTTAAGCAGGGATTTCCATACTGTGCCTACCCCATGTGGATATTTCTATGCATATTGTTTTGATAAATGACCAGATTAAAAAACCCCAACCCTAATACTAGCACCATGGTCTCTTCTTTCTCTACCCTCCTTGCTATTCTCTCAAATGTGATTTTGTGAAACCTCATGTTTTCCTACCACTTTAAGGTCTTAGCATTGCATGAGAACCGTAAATTGATCTAAAACAGAGGATGTACTTACATAGCTGGGACCATATTAATCAGTTCATACATGTATCTACTCTTAGTCATCTGTTTGAAGTAACACACAATCAGCACTGAAAACATTGAGCCATCTTGTATCCTTGATATTACAGGGTATCCTGGAAAACCGGAAAGCAGTCAAATAGGTGTACTTTAATTCCTGATTAAGTGTAAAAGTAAATAATGAGGAAAAGAATTTGCAAACATGAATTCAGGTTACTGACAGTCATTTCAGTTATGCTGATTCTGCTGCAAAATAACACATTACCACCCCCTACCCACCTCCCGCAATATGGATGAGAGAGGGGGAATGTTATTATATCTCTGCTCATATTTTCTGTGCTCCACAATATTCATGATGTACACAGTGTGAGTGACACTTCTACTGACAAGCCACAGGAATTTGGCCTGTATGAAGGAACTTAACAGGGTATTATCTCCTAATATGTTTTATACCCTTTGTTAACATGTTGACCCAAAAGCTTGGGCAATTTGGTTAGTGGAAAGCACGTGTGGGGAGACAGATGCAGTATGAATTTCCATGCATTCCTGTGCAATCTTGCTTGCAAATCTGCACAAGTACTGCAGACCTTGTTGAGAAGGAGCACCACCATCAGACTGGTTCGGTCAATTTTATTTGAAAAGACAACGGTGCTTTACATACACCAAGGGACACATTTTCAAGCACTTCGTGGGGTTTTAGCTACAGAGTCCCATCAACATCAATGGGACTCAAGCAGCCAAATCCACATGCATTGCGCTGAAAATGTACCCCTGAGGGCCCAATTCACAGCAGCAGAAACAACACAAGCCATTTTACCCCCAGGACTTTTGCTTCCACGATCCATGAAGAGAGCAAAATACACTTTGTGGCTCATTAAACCTTTTCACAGTACACAAGTGAACAGACGCAGCTGGGTAATGGTTGGTGTTCTCCAGTTCCTGCATGAAGAGCCAGGCAAGCATGCTGCAGTGCACGGTCTTTGTGCATTTAAATATTGTACTGAGGTTTTTCCTCAAAAACAGACACATTAATTATCTGGAAACCCTGGTGCTTGTAAAGTATTTGCACCTTTCTCTGGAGAAATGTGTTTAATGAGCCCTTCAGCTTCATGTCCAACTGTTCCAGTGATCGGCAAATCCATCATTTTCTTGCTGTCTTTCTTCAATCTGATCATTATTTGGTGGGCTGTGTAAAAGTCTCAATCCTGATTTCTACTGACACAGAAAAGCCTCAATTAAGCATGAAGTTTCCTTATAAAACATGTGTCTGCTCCTCTATTTTTTTCGTATTTATTGCCTTGAGCATATTTATTAGCCTGTAGGGAGTAGGAATCCTAAACTAGCATATGAGACTAACAAAGAGGTAAGTAAGGTTTCCAAAATAAAAATGAAAAATAAAGTTAAGACTTTGCTCCTGGCTTCCAGTTGCTACTGGCATTTTCCCTGTTTGCTACAGCTGGGAAAAGAGCTTCAGCCTTCAAACAAGGAGTTAACATTTATTCTTGCTTTATGGAAGACATTTTACATGAAAAAGAATCTGTTTGTCTGCTGCTCTATGCCAATTTTCATTGGGATAACTTGATATCAGGTAACGTTGTAGTGTAATAGCTGTGTTTTGCTTGTATAACAATGCAGAGAATTGGGTTTAAAAGTTCACTCATAAGCTATGCCGTGTATTACTCGGTATCTCTGTGTATTGTGCATTGACACTAGTGAAAAAAAAAAATGTTATTCGGGCTGTTATCCCTAGATTTGGGGGTAGGGTGAATTATCTGAGTTTTCTAAACAGCTGGGTTTTATAAAACTGTTGTAAGCCATTCTTCTTCTTTGGGAACCTGCTGGTAAGAGGATATATATTGGGACCTAGAGCTTGGGTTTGGAACAAATCCATGAGGAAAAAAAAGGCATTTCCATCTGTATCTGTTTGGTCCCGGTCCAGCTTTTAATGAATAGTGATCCATATAATAAAACCCGCTGCCAGAGCTGGCAGTCCCAGCCTGAAGACTGGATTGTCCCATGGAGCCTCTGCTCCCAGTGCTGAGTCAGTGCGGGGAGGTCCCTTCCCCTGCCTTCTGTGTTACGCCTGTCCCAAACTGATGGACAGGTGTCCATCAGCAGAGCTGTGCCCTGGGACAGGTCACCAGCAGCCGCTCAGCTGCGAGCTGCCAAGCACTTTCTCTGCCTTCTGCAAAACCTGAATGGGGAGGTAACTTCATAATTAGTAGTGGAAACTCTTGCAGGCTGGAGGCTTGAATTAATGGTTGGGATATTGGCTCTTTTTTTCTTTACTTTTTCACCCAGATTTAATTTTTTTTTTAAATGAAAGGTACCCATGGCTGTCTATCTTTTTCACCTTGTTTGAAGAATGGGTGTCACACTCATAGAGTACTCAGATTCCCTCTGTGCAGCCAAGCTGGCATGCCAGTCTCGACATACATCACAGCCTTCAGCCCGAGGGCAGCCGAGGCTTCCTTTGGCATTCAGTGCCAAGGGCACTCCATGCCAGCTTGGGTCCCCTGAGACACAGGTAACAGGTAGGAGGAAGCAAATTCGTTATCAGCTGCTCCCTCGCCACCTCTGGCTGTCACAGAGCACTGACTTTCCTCTGCTGTCTCACCCATGGTGCCCGAGCAATGCAATATCTTGTCCCCAGGATGTCCTGTGCTCAGTAAGACAACCTCAAGTGACTTGTTTTGTGATTGATCTCCCCTGTATCAGGCAGAGCCTGTATCCATGATGTCGGACGAGCTATGTGGTACCACGGTCATAAGCCAGTGACAGAGGCAAAGGGCTCCAGAACCACCCTGCTCTCACCACTTCTCTGATTTTTATTTTTTTTTAATTTTTTTTTTCAGTGTCTGTGACACAATTAATACCGCACTTCCCAGCTTTTTGTTGCTTTGTTTCGATTGCATGTCTCAGAGGGGAAAACCCGCTCGCTTCACCAAGGAGATTAAAATCACAAGAGTGGCAGGGGTCGACACTGGCTTTGAACTAGGGGCTTCGGCGAGATGATTTACTGCGGCTGCTGAAGCGGGAGCACTGGTGTGTGACTCCGGCTGCAATCACATGTGCCATTCCCATCGGCGTGTAACATGTGGTCTGGGGTGGGTGGCAGAGGTCCAAGCCCGCCTCCCACGTGCAGCGCACTCTAACAACGCCAAGCAGGAGGTCGAGAGCATCCACCGGGGAAGGGAGAGGAGGAACCATAACTCGGCCTTGAGCTGGTCCTCCAAAGGGATCTGCTCTGAAAAACCTGGAAAAACCTACATATTGCCTGACAGCAAAAAGAAGTATCTGTTCAAAATGGAATCAGCTGTGTCTCAGCAGTTCACACTGCTGCGAGAAGGAACTCCGGTTTGCTCTGCAGCACAACTGGTGGCTCTTTCCAATGGTCCTTTGGGAACACGCTGCTGCTGTTTCATGCAGGCCTGGTCTTCATAAGACAACCAGAGTACAGAGTGACTGTAGGTGTGTTTTGATTACAGCCTTGATGTATAGTTTACCCTCTAAGACGGAGATTTGTCTGCAGTCAAAATACCCTAGAATCTCAAGAAACCACAGTAAATAAAAAGGGAGGAAAAACATCAGTATTTCATTAGGAGATGCTATTGTTTTTTTTCCACTGGAAAAAAAAAACCCACCCAAACTCCTATTCATTTATATTGTTGCTCATTTTGTTTGAGACTCCTGCTTTAGGATTCAAGACTAATCTTTTGAATTAGTAGTGGATTTTGTCCTAGTAATCTCTCCACTCCATTTACTGAGAATGGCAGCCCCACTCTAATTGACTTGAAGAATTGCCACTCTCTCTGGGAAAACTGAAGAATTTTACTTAAAAATAAAATGCATGTTCTGCATGTTAGTTTTTGTATTCACCACCCACCTGCTTTTCCTTTAGGTGCTCTTTCTCTACTGAAGACAGGGATCCTCCCATGCATGCTAGATGTCATCACTGAAGACTCCCTGAGGCAATAAGGTGAAGCAACTCTCCAAATAGAGCAAAGCAAATTCCTGCTCTGGAGTAGGAAGTAGAAATTAGGGAAAGCAGGCCTTAGAGCCAGAGAAGAGCATCTTTCTCCCTTGCTGAGAGTCAGGAGGGTACACGTCTCAGGCGTCTGCTAGCATTTGATGGTTGCATTTTTCTTGTGTTCCGTATTATCCTGGTTTTCTAAAGCTGTAAGCAATGCTTAAAGCCAAGAGTCCTCAAAGCACCAATGTTGGAATGCTCTTACATTGTCAACATTTTCCGACAGTGATTTGTTTTTATTGAATAGCTTACTTGGTCCCCTGTTTCCTGCAGACAGATTAGAGCGTGGTTTTGGTCTGTGAGAGTTCAGTTGCGCTGTTGTCACATCTCAGCCACAGGATGCCGCTGACCATGACAAGCCTGTGAGGTTTCCTCTGCTGTGATTTTGGTTCCAAAATACATTCTCATTCAACTTCATCTGCCACTTGGTTGCCAAAGTATCTTGATTTTCCTACCTTCTTTATGCAATATTTACTTTTGGCATGAAGTATTGAAATTTTCTTTGTTTTTTTCCTACTCAGGTAGTATTTTCTAATTTGCAGGTACTGGAACTGTCAGCCCTGTTACTGGCATAGTTAGAGGGTATAGGTCTATGAAAATATTCAGCTTAAAAGATTTGTCAATGACTACAAGGCTGTTACACATTCTAATGGATTCTGTGACTTTGACAATGATGTCTTGTCTTCTGTTTCCTTTATTGCTCCTCATTGTTCTCTCCTTCAAGCAAGTGCCTAGTGGAGCTAGATGTGTGTGCCAATGCATGTGTACAGCTCCTGTGTAAGGCACAGCTGGTTGGGAAACTCCAGTTGCTGCTGCCTGTGCCCCTGATGACATCCCTCAAGTACGAGTAGACAGTCTAACAGAAGTTGAGGTGTGTCCCATGCTAAACAGAGTTTTATATCATATTTTCTCCACAGCATCCACAATGCCTCCTTGGTAATTTTTTTTTATGTCTTCTTAGCTATCAGCACAGTCTCTTTGCATAATGTGCAGCACTATGTGTCTTCTCAGAGTGGATCATGTTGTGAGTCTGTTGCAACATCCATACACTGGCCTTCTCTTTCCTGAGGTTCAACAACTCTTGATAAAAACTTTTAAATATGGCACCTTGAAGGGCTGAGAAATACTCTTTGAGTGTTTCGTGTAGTCTGCTTTTGTCTTCTAAGTCCTTTGTTGACAAAATCAGGTAAAGAACGGAGCAACTTTTACTCTGTTATAACCAATAATATTTTGTCCCCACTCTTATTCAGCTCTTAGCAAATACGCTGCCTCTCTTGCTGTCTAATCAGCACCCAGTTCAGGAACATGTCCCCTTTCATAACTATCAGCCTAGGGACTAAAATTTGGTTTATGTGGCTTATGTTATGCTCTAATTATTATTGTTCTCTTAATTCATATCTTGGGGTAGGATTACTTGAGCTTCTGAAAATTCATGTTTGTACGAGCCAACTTATTTGCAACATTATGCGCTGTGTAATTACCACGGGCTGTGCAAAGAGAGCCAAGACAATGCAACATTCAGGCTTTGTTTCTTCATCTAAATAATGGATGATGAAGGATGGATGGATGGATGGATGGATGGATGGACGGATGAAGAAATATCTTTCAGTAGCTACCTCTTGAAAGTAAACCAGCATAAATGTCTGAATATTAACTCTGCATCAATGGTTCCTGGCATGATTTTTGTCAATGATAATGAAGGTGAATCCTTGGCAGAACTTGCTGTATTTCACATTCTTGGGATAGAGACCAGGAAACACAAAGGAAAGGGTTTTAGAAGTGTGAACATGCAGAGTGGGGCTGGAGCACTCTGGTGACACTGGTTGAGAGCACTGAAATTTGTTGAAAGAAAAAGGGAGAAAGAAGATGTGTAGGCAAGAGGTTAGGGCCCTCACCTGGGAGAGATCAGCCAGTGACTCCTTTTATATTCATCAGTGAAAATGTACAAACTGAACCAGAGTCCAGGACTCTCTCACGCCCAGTGTCTACTCACGGAGTTGTGCTACATTCTGTAGTACTTTGCACCATTTATTTTTAAAAACAGTGTAAATGGTTTCCTTAGTTTATGCATTCTTATATTTTATAACATGAAAGGTAGACTTTCAGGTTCATAGAGAATAATATTCACTGTGGGTCAGCTTCTGGAGGAAAGAGAAGTAATGTGTGTATTTATTGCCCTGCTGACCGTTTGGGCATGATGTCCAGCTAATTCTAGGAACGTCTGTGAAAACCCAGATGGAGGAGGCTTGGACTTGTTCATACCCTGCCAGCGCGACTGCTGCATGTGGGAAGCATGTGGGAAGCAGAAGCCTGGAATTTGTATTGCTTTACTGTTATAGCTCAGGGTTTTTTTTTAACCAAAACTCAGGTGGAGTAGCAGTGACCAATACAAATCTACTTCTGTGAGGGCACTGCAAATAAACATTTGTGAAATTGTTGTCCATTTTATAAATACATGAAGGGCTTTACTACTGATTTTTCTCTGCTTTTGACAATAACTCCATTCCTGAGATAGTACCCTTTTTAAAAATATTTTTCTCAGATCTCTGAAGGGTGTCATTCAGAGATGTGACTACTTCCCAGAGCCAATCTGAAAGTGTGCAAAGCCCACCCAAAGGACCAGTTCATAGCTCGGGAGACATCCACGTGTGTGCTGCCTAGAGTCCATGGAGCAAATGGTCCACACAGCCTGGGTGGACTCATCATTGCAGATGTCTTAGCAACTTTAATGTTTTAGAATTCATCTCCTGGTGGAAACAGTTGTTCTGTTGGCTCTTTAGCACCATAAGAACATGCTCATCGCTATTGGAAAGTTGCATCCCAGGATGATTGGAGCGCGGCTTTATTCAAGGAGCAAGAGTGAGAGGTGCAGGAAGAGACAATTTTCATTTTAAAGCAGTCAAACATGGTATGTTTTGAATTCTTTTACTGGCAAGATAAACTCTTCAAATAGGAAAAGATCTAAAGAGTTTTCACTTTCAGGTGATTTTCGGAAACCAGAGACAGCTGAAAGCTATGGCTATTAACATAGCAAAGCGATGACAAAAGAGGGAAATGGTAGAAGAAAGGATCCATCAGCGAGGGACTGTGAAAGGAGAGGGCTGGATTTGTGTTGCCACTTTTCCCTTGGTATTGCAGCTACCATGCTCATATTGTGAATTTAAAGATACATGTAGCTCCTATTTACAATTATTTAGGGACAGATTTCTGCTTTTTATTTATTTGAGCTGCATATTTAATCAGGTTAAAAAAGAAGGGGGACAATTGCTTTTGCTAATTGGAATCCACTTTGAATTGGCTGTAGGACTCTGCATTCCCTGCATTGTGTCGTAGGTCGATTGCATCTGTGCCTTGAGATGGATCTGCTTAAAGCATTTGCTTTTTCTAAGTTCCCCCCAAAAAAGGCTTTTAAGTACAAAAAGGCAGAGTTTATTTGAATTTAAAAAGAGGGGGGGAAAAAAAAAGCAAAATCCATCTTTTCAAGCAGTGTAAGCTCCGAACAGCTAGGGAAGACAGCGCAAAAGTAAAAAGGTTTGTAAACAAAGCTGCCATCACCCTCTCCATTTTCTGGTGAGCCCTGGCTCCGAGCCAGCTCCGTGACTTTCTGAGCAGCAGTAAGTGCAGCAGCTTGCCTTTGGTCCCCAGGACGTCCCCTCCATCCCGCTGAGGCCCTAACAGCCTGTTCCCTCTCCTCCCTGCTGTCTCCCTGCTGTGCTTTGCTTGCTTGTCCTTGCAGCCTGGGGAAACCCGTTTCCCCCAGTCATGCCCAGAAGACCCCCCAGGGAAGGAACTGTCTCCCCCTCCTGCTCACGCATGGGAGGAAACCACAAACCAAGAACAAACACATAGCGTCAATGCCACGGACATCATCAATGAAAAGGGACTCACAAGCCTTGTGTGAATGGTTTTTTATGTGTTTAAGGTTTTGGGCTGTCCTGTTCAAATTTGTGACATATTTTCAAAGTTGATGGGGTATTTTCTCTTCGTTGTCCTCCCACTACTCTTATAAAAGTTACCAAACCTAACACCCTACATGCAGAGAATTGCCCCACTGTTAGGTGGGAATGAGCTTGTCATCTACTCAGCAGCACCCGGCACCCCTTCCCACACCAGAGGTCATTGCATCCTGCCAGACATGCCACCCTTCCTGATGTACCACAAAGAAGATGTTTTATATCAGGACTCACACAGAAGCTTGACTTGCCATGGTCAAATGAGGTTCCATGCCTTGGCTGTGTTGGAGTTAATGGGCCACATGCACTCTTGGGTTGCTTCAAGCACAACCTGAAAGCCCAGTAAAAAATAATGAAAGCCCAAGTACACCACAACTGTGATGGACTAAGAGCAGGTACATGGTTGGAGACTGTTCGCACCTCAGGTGGCAGCTCATTGTGCTGCCATAGCCCCAGGGTGAGTGCTGGAGTCCTGGGCAGGAATCGCTCAGGAGCTCTTTAATATAAGAAGCTGAGAAGTTGAACATACAAGATTTCTATTTATTTTCCCCAGGCATAATAGGCCCAGGACAGTTTAATATCACAGTTCTTGTGGAAAGTTACGAGTTATTTGATAACCATATGAGGTTAATACCTCAGATTTATGTACCATGTGAAAGATGAGACTTCCAATAATGTATGTCCCTTCCTACCACTAGATTTTTGCATTAAAAATAAATTCAGAGGAAAAAATATACTGCTACCACCTCTCCTTACATCACCAATATTTTCCTGGCTCCAGCTCCTGAAAAAGGCACATCTCCAATCACACTTTGAGTACTTTAAAGTCACAAAGCAACACAAACAAATGCCAAATANNNTTAAAAATGAATTCCACCAAATGGAATCATTCTCACTCTTGAGAAGTTTTCATCTCTTTTGTCTTCAGATTCATAATAGATAATTAGACAACCTCTGAGAGATGTGCACAGTAATATATGAGTTAGAAGGGTTTTTAAATTTTAAAGAACTGCACAGAGTTATTTTTACTAGTTATACTGCCTGGACAACTGCTTGGATAATTTATCTGCAGTTTTCACAACAATGTTAGCTATCAGTCTCATCTTCAGTTATACAATACCCCCATGGGGAGTTAAAAAAAAATAGATTTAATGATTAAGATCATTAACCTTAATCAGTGTTAGGATTTATGCTTTACACTGTGCACTAGCTTCAGTGTGAAACAGCGCCTTTGTATTTGTTAAGTGATTTATTTGTTGTCAAGGACATTCAAAGTGATGCTGGAAGTTCAAGGCCTAATTTTATTCTAAAACTTCTGTCCAGGGGACCCTACTGGTGCTTCTTAGAAGTGTTTTCCCTGTGCCTGCAGCACAGCTTAGAAAGTTATATAGTGAACTTAATTTTTTCTGCCTTAAAAGGGATGTTTTCTGAGAACCCAGGGGAAAAGACAAATATCAATAAGATTATAAGGCTCAAGATAAGTAGAAGATGAATCTGTCAGAACAAAGCAGGCTTCCCCTCCTCACCCCACTCTGGTATTGAGTATTAAAATTGTCATCCTTTTTCCTATTTTTTTTTTTAATCCTTAAAGAAATCTGCAATATATGCACACTGATCTTGAAACTGGGTACCTATTGAGGTCTTGTTCCGAGGTTTGACAGACCTTCCAGAACTATTAACAAAGACCTTTCCAAAAATAAAGAAATAAGCAATTCAGCACCAAAACCTCCCAAAACAGGAGAGGCAATTCAGGAAGTCGTCATTTGGTAAATCTTCCATGAGCTGACTGAAAGCCTACACGTGCTCCAGACGCTGAGTTCAAGGATTTTGTCCCAGCTCGCTGAGCAGAGCACGACAGCTCATTAGCCTCATGGTGAATACTAGAGTCTGACTTAGCATGTCCTTCCTTATCCATTCCTTTAATTCCTAAGAATTCTATTTCCTGAATGAAATGTAGGAAATTTCCAAAAATAGCACTTCTGAAGCAGCAGAGATCGCAGTGCATTTGACAGAATTCCCTCTTAATGATGGAGGGACTGAATATTGAGTCACCTCAACATGTCAGCACTTTCCTACCATTCCCTCATGAAAGGTCACTGGAACAGGCTCCCCAGGGAAGCGGTCACAGCACCAAGCCTGTCAGAGTTCAAGGAGCGTCTGTATGACACTCTTAGTCATATGGTTTAATTTTAGGTAACCCCGCGAAGAGCAGGGAGCTGGAGTCCAATTTACAGGTCGCTTCCAGCTTGAGGTATTCTGTAAGAGGCATGAGATCGTACAGCTGGAAAGTGATGAGCATTTAAATCAGTTCAAGATGTAAGAGGCTGGTTAACTTTAAGTACACAGGTGATCTAGCTGACCTCACCCAATGAACAGCAGAACACATCAGCCCTTATGGATCGGAGTAATTCAGAAGACAAGCACATTTTTCAGTTTTCTTAGCTAAAACGTTGCAACAATACCATTTTGACAAAAATTGTTCTTTAATTAGAAAGAAGTCGTTGACTCCTCAGTCTTTTGGCAGATTAAAGCATGAAATATCTTTTTTTTCTGCCTGACTCACAGCCCATTTTACCTTAAAGCATCACTTCTGCTCTTTGTCTGTATCTCTTCCTTCCTCTCTGTTTTTGATTATTTTGTCATGTTCTGGTATTGGATTTGAGAATAAACTTTTTACAACAGAGCATGTCTGTGAGTTATTAACCTGCTGCAAAGTTATCAGTACTTGTGTGTGGAAACAAAGGGGTCTACTTTGTGGAGGTATTTTCTCTCTATGCTTGGGCTTTAAAAATGTCTTGATTGGATAGATCTGTGTGGTCTTCTCAAAAAAAGACAAAGTCAGTAGCCAGAAGAGGCAAGAGAAGGATGCTGAGGGGATGTGATGGGAAGAGCTACTCTGGCCATTTAGTGGCAAATTTCTGACACCCAGGGTAAACATCCCTTCTCAGCAGTGCACTGGGTCATGCCCTATGAGGATATCTGGAAATAGTTCATAAGGTATAGAAATAGCCTTAGGTTTGTGGAGGATATGTTGTTACGTTAGCAGATACATATGTTCCTGGAGCTGTGGCTGGGCACTAACCGGGAATTACAAAAATGCCCAAGTGTGGCATTTTTTATTATGGCTTCATTATGATGACTTGTATAAATCAATTTTTAGTGGAATTTTGCCACTCACAACAGCTGTGAAATCAGCTCAACAAATACTTGTCATTACATTTCAGAGCCAATGCTTAATTGCCCAAAGTCATTCTTGACTATGGAGCTTCTTAAGTGTCTTGTACAAAAGGAATTTTTATAATGCAATATTGAACAAATTAAATGACATTATTACTAACACAGTTGTGTTTTCATCTTGTGCAGAAGAAATTTAGGTTGCAATAATTATTTGGAAAAATAAAGATTTGATTCAGATTTCCTATGGTTCACCCTGTAACAAGGATTATATCTTTGCATGGTGAGATAATTTTTTGACCTGATCTTCAAAGTTTACTTCAGTTTATTTGGATATGCCTAGCTTGGGGTTGCATGCAGTTCTTCAAGCTGAAATCATTCCATGCTTTCACCAGGTGTGTTTCTGATTAAAACCCAGTTTTATTGTTAGTGTGTATTTCCTGTTTTCCACCTATCTTAATTCCCACACGTCACATAAGGAGTCCTCTAATATGATGGATTTACGGAGAGACCTGTTAACAGAGTAATAACCGCAGCTTCCCTCTCAACTACTGCCTGTCAGCACACACACCAAAGTGGTGCAAGATGATTCAGGTTCAGTGACGTCTCCTTCTGCCCATTTTTCATGCAGCCAGATTTTTTCACAGACATGGTTGAGATACAGCTGCCTGCTCTGCATAAGCTGAGCCAGGAGCCGATGTCCGCTCTTTGCTGTACGTCACCAGAGATGAGAGGGTGGACAGCTATTTGAGGGTGATATCAACAGGACAAAATAGTTTGGACAGAGCTTTCCTCTTTCAGCAAGGATTCCTGGCTAGGGAAATACAGCCCTGCAAAAATCACAACAAATGAGCAGTAGTCTTGAACAGTAATACTAAGAATAATAAAAGTCAATCAGTTGACAGAAATCAACATGAGTTGACAATAAGCTCACAGCCCAGAATGTCAACCACATCCTGGGCTACATCAAAAGAAGTGCGGCCAGCAGGTCAAGGGAGGGGATTCTGCCTCTCTACTCTGCTCTCATGGGACTCTGC
Source organism: Tringa solitaria (assembly GCA_026413425.1). NCBI lineage: Eukaryota > Metazoa > Chordata > Aves > Charadriiformes > Scolopacidae > Tringa > Tringa solitaria. The sequence continues at coordinate 73,919,216 of JAOXJM010000019.1, forward strand.
CTGGAGTACTACGTCCAGATCCGGGGTGCCCAACATAAGAAGGAGATGGACCTGTTGGAGCGAGTCCAGAAGATCGGAGGGCTGGAGCACCTCTGCTATGAAGGCAGGCTGAGAGAGTTGGGGTTGTTCAGCCTGCAGAAGAGAACGCTCTGGGGAAACCTTAGTGCAATCTTCCAGTAGCTAAAGGGGACCTACAGAAGAGATGGGGAGGGACTCTTGATCAGGGAGTGGAGTGATAGGATGAGGGGTAATGATTTTTAAACTGATAGAGGCTAGAATTAGATTAGGTATTAGGAAAAAAATTCTTCCCATGACTGTGGTGAGACACTAGAACAGCTTACCCAGAAAAGTTGTGGAGGTCCCATCTGTGGAAGTGCTCAAGGCCAGACTGAATAGAGCTTTGAACAACATGGTCTAGTGGGAGGTGTCCTTGCCCATGGCAGGGAGTTGGAACTCAATGATCTTTAGGGTCCCTTCTAACCCAAAACTTTCTATGATTCTATGATTATAATATGTGATGACAGAGTGCACTGGAAGATCGCACTGGAAGAGAGGTGCTGCATGAAAAGTTGTCTTCCTCATCACTGCATTTCCCTCTTTTATACTTGTGTTATTAATAATTAGATCATTGCTGGAGGAAAGCTACTATAGATGCAGGTATGACCAATGAAGAGGATGGTCTTGCCACAGGATAGGAGTTGTGATTTTTTTCATAATTCTTTCCTGCTTAGTCTCCATTACAACTGTGGATTTCAGGAACAGCCCTTGCAAAAGTCACTTTTTTTTTTTTCTGATCCTCTGTGTTATGGCTGCATGGAGCAATTCAGACTAACCTGAGATAACTGGATATGGTGCAGTGTAACTTATCTCTGAGTGTCTAAAAGGCATGAACCAGACAGAGAAGGATTTAATCACCACATTACTCTAGAGATAGCCTGAACTCATTCATCTACAAAAGAAACAAAAGTGAACAAACAACTTGATAATGCCTCACAGTTTGAAGACTGCTTCTAGATGAATGACTTACTTGTCTGCAAGTATAAGTACAGGGCTGCTCCTCTGATATGTGATAAGAATAGAGAATCTATTTCCTCAAAAGGGATTTTTCATTTGATATCTGATATGTACACAAAGTTTTGAAAAATGTTCTTCCTTGTATCTCTGTTTCACCATTAATTAGAATTAAATCTAAAGGTAAAATTTATGTTCAACCCTTTCAGCTTGATTTTCTATCCTATTTTACAAGCAAACGTGGTATTTCTATATGAATGTGTTTACTGCTACTATTATTATATTGAAAGTATTTCAGTGAATGATTAATGTGAGCATGTAATATCCTGTGGCACCTCAGCTTATTTGTTAGGTTGATTCATTTGCAGTTCATAATTTGTTGCTGGTGCTCAGTAATTATCACTAGCTCACCTGCTATTCTGTGTGCCCATGTACTCCCCAGACCAGAGCTTACAGACACAAGCTGGCTGCATAAACCTTTCTATAACAGCTCTTTGTAAGCCTGTACTAAACAAGTATTCATACAGGTACTTACGCAAATTGTTGAACTGAGTTGCTCTGCTCATTAAGTGCTGCATCACAACGTTGTTGTATGAAAAAATTTATTGTCAGAAAGCTCCTGGTTGTCTGTCTGGAAAGGGCCTTTGAACACACACTGCATTCTCCATCTTGTCTTGCCTGGAGGACAGTTAAATCATCATATACAGAAGGACTCCATTTTCCTTCTTTCAGAGGTGCAGTTTGTATCCAGTAGTGCTAATAATACTTTTTTTAATTGCATATTTTATCATTACTTTTTACCTTCTGCCGGTTGGTGGAGGGGTTACGCCCCTTTGCTGGTGGGTGTCAGGCCACCTGAGGCTACTGAACACATCCAAGACCTTGAAGTAGGAGGCTTTCCAAAGGGGATAACAGTGGTGCCTGACCTCTGAATGTGGTCTGCTGCCTCAGAGGTTGGATTTTCTGGGATGGAGAAGTGGGTGAACAGTAGCTCACTGTTCAGAGTGAAATTACTGATGGGGACATTTGAGTGAGGTCTCCTTGGAGAGTTCCTGGTGCCTTGGGTGGAAGCTCACTTTTGTTCAACACCTTTCTGTGTGTATCTTTCCAGTTTTCTTTATATTTTGTGGGTTAATATTTAGAACAGGCACATTTGACAGTTCCTTAAATTAATTGCACACCTGATGATCCAGTTTTTGTCATACTGACATGAATATCTCTGCTGCTAATGAAGCTTGGGGTAGTTTAGGAAATATTAGGCACACTGACCAACCTGCCCTCCACCAGAGAGCTCAGTAGCTCTTCTTGCATCGCTGAACTTTTCTGTAAACCTTACCAGCTAATTAGAATGCATTAAAAATGACAGTGCCTGTTGATTGTAGGGCTGAAAACCAGAGATTATAGTGTCATACAACACCACGCAATATGTGAGTCAGTCGGCCCCCTTTGAACACTCTTCACATCTGGCTGGCCGTGAATGGACTCACTGTCAAAGGGGCTGCTGCTGTAGTACCTGGTTCCTTATGTACTAATTACAAGCTCCGAATGCAGGAGTTAGGAGAGTCTGGGGACTTGTGGCTGGAGTTCACACGGGCTGGCGAAACAAAGGACGCCCTGTTCCTCATTACGCTCCTACACTTAATTAGGAAGTGAGTTTGTTGATCACTGGCTGTGTTAAGAATCACTTATTTATGGCAGAGCACTTTGTGATTTTTGTGAAAGTTTATTTAAATGACATCTTACACTTTGGCCATAAGGGACATGCCTTTATTTTATCTGAGTTTAAATATGGCCCTTGTAGTCTCCCGGTCTGACGGAAAGGGAAACAGGGGTGTTTTGTTCCATGGGGCAAGCAGGGAGGAGGGGCTGGGGGACCAGGGGAAGTGTTTCATTGCAGGGCTCGGCTGATTGTTTTGGGATTGGCACATTGCTGCGTGAGCGCCGGTAAACCATTGAGAGATTTGTGTCTTGAATTCGGAGGAGAGAGGGCTGCCGGTGATGGCGGTGCCACTCTCCTGCCTTCTGGTGAGGAGTTCAAGGTCAAAACATTTTATTGGGCTGACAGCTTGTCACGCTGAGCCTGGATGTGGAGCTCTGCCAGGTCTGTGAGCTGGAGTAACGCTTTCCCCTGCTCCTACCGCCGGCTGTCTTGTCCGGAGGTCGGTGAGACAGAGGTGGAGGCTGCATGGGGTCCATTGACATTCAGAGATGTTTCGTCCTTTGAGAACTAAATGCTGCAGCAGCCCTTTCAATGCAGCTTGTGTTGGGAGTCAATTGCTTCCCCTTCTCCGTTACAAGGATGCCATTAATATCCAGTGCCACTGTAGGAGCTAGCAATTTTTCACTGCTAGAGCCAGGGGACATGAATGATGGACTGTTTTCCTCGCCCAGAAACAGAGTTCCTGGGCTCTGACACACAGTGGCAAGGGAATCACAAGAAAGCAGAGTGGAGAAAAGCTTTAAGAGAGAAGCCAAGAGTGAGATATAATGGAAAAAACAGAGACCCATCTGATTTTTCTATAGTAGCTCTAACTGGGATTAAACAGCCATTTATGGAAAGAAATTTACTGTGATCTTTGCTCAGATCCCATACATCGTTATTACTTAATTATAGACATTTACCCAGGCACTGCTTGCTATCCATTCTGATTCCTCAAGCATAAAATGCCTCTAATCTCAAAGCTATTAAGTAAATTCTCCTAGATGCACATCTGCAGAAAAATCAGCAAGCAGTGATGCAGGGGATGCGGTGGGTGTTTCTGTGAGGTCTTTTTGTAAGGTACCTCAAGTTTGGTGTACGTGAAGTCAGTTCACTTAGAGACTGCAGGAAGGGAAAAAATCCCATATTGATAAAAGGAAAAGTGTCTTTATTTTTAATAAATTTAACTAAATTAAATTAATTTTTAATGGTGTTTTGTAAGGTGCCTCTGAATTTTATACTCACCTGATGACAAAGACTGTTATAACATCTTTTTTGAGATGTGTATGTTGCTTCCTACCCCACCCAAAGGAGTAAAAATCAGCCGATAATAGCTTCAGAATCGGCAGGTAATAGTGGATCCTGAGCTTCTGCTCATATAATACCTTCCAGATGAGAGACTGAAAGTTTGCCTTGCTTAGAGGAAACCATTCATTCAATCCATAAGGAGTGCCTGGCCCCAACCCAGAAATGTGAGCGGATTCCTTGTTGTTACTGTTGTTTTCAAACAGTATATAATTGTGTATTGAGGAGAGCGGAGGAAAAAGATGAGATTAAAAACCAAACCAATCACTTTAGTGTGGATGCTTTGCATAACGGTTATTTTCAGGGGTAAAACACTATAGTACTTATGTGAAGCTAGGTAGGTAGTATGGTGTTTCAGTTTGTTCAGATGCATGAAGCATTTGCAGATTATCACAAGGGGTTATGCCTAGCTAACAATCCACTGGGAAAAAATAGTGGAGTATGTGATTATGTTGCAAAAGTCTTGCTTCCAAAAAAATTAAGTTCAGCCTGGAGTCTATAAACATTTACACATGCATTTAACTTCATTAAATAGCAAACAGCTGTAACTTCCTTTACAGTTATCCACTGTTCTTCCTCTTGAAAGAGCTCTTTTGATCTCTAGGGTGCATGGAGTTTAGATCTTCCTCGGGTCTGGTGCTGACCAGTAAAGGCGAGGAAATTCTTGCCTTTGATTAAAACAGTGCTAGTGAAGGGCTTGATATTCCAAACACAAACTTGTATGTGAGCTTCATTTAACAGCTTGTCCCATTGCTTCTACAGGAACAGGCTCCAGTAGTAAGTGAACCTAAAACATATAAAGCAAGTGAAGAAAAAGAAGAGAAAAAATATCATGGAGGGATGGGAGGACAAATATTCTCCCTCCCTGTACAATTTTACATGGTCTTTAGATGTGTAGGCACAGAGGAGGGCTTTTCTATGGTGAATGCTGAATGAAATTGCTACAGGGTGCCATGTGCCAAAGATTCCTGAGCTCGTACTCACCCTGATGACATTCCTTACCCTCAGGGTACTTAAAACATTGCCTGCATCATCACGAACCACTCTATTGCCCTATTTGTCTGCAGAAATAGATATGGGATCAACTACCATTCAAAGCAAGATCCATCAAACCTCCATATTGCTCTCCGTAATGTTTTCTTAACCCAGCTGTCAGCTGAGACATGCGACTACTGTGACTAAGATCCTCTTCACTTGAGCCTTCAGTCCGACATGAATATCATTGAGAAGACCAGCTACTATCAATGTTGGCTTCTGCTGACTCTCCAAACCAAGCAAAATTACTTGCCCTTCTGCTGCTTCTAGTTCTGAGCTGACTGATTCAAGACATATCCATTTAAAGCAAGTCTCTACATACAAAGCATTAAAATTTCTCTTAAATTGGAACTATCGCCAAGAAAAACATGCTTAGAACCATAATTTCAGTCACATACACATTATGTTTCTATTTTTTTGTACGCTGTTAAAAAATATCTCTTTCAAATACTTCTTTTTAAATGGAAGACTGTATCACTCAGCTTCCTGTGATATAGTTTAGCCTCTTCAGTGCGATTTGAGTCATTATGAGATACAAGGACAGCACAAGAATAGGCCAAAATAAGAAACACTTAGGGATTATGGCATTTACTTTTTAAAAGGGATCTTGAAGCAACCCTCTGGGAGTGCCCTAACAGCCAGTCACTGTTCAGGAGTTAATCTCTCTGCCTCAGCGAAAATAACCTCCTTCTATTCTCCTACAAAGTAAAGTCCAACATCTAAAGCACTAGTTTTCTACCAGATCTTTGTTCTTTAGGTATTGCCTAGCTGCCAAAGACAGTGCAATTCTGATATGACAGTTCTCTACATATTTTTTGATCTATGGTTCTATGATTCCCATTTCTGAGGGAAAACCTCTGTGGGCGTAGGGCGAAAAAACCACGTAGGGCAAAACAGGACCATTACTCTAATTTCTCTCAGCTGCCCTTTAACTGTAAGCAATGTTAGAGCCCACCTCGTTGTTATTGTTTCGCATTTCTAGTTCTGGATTTGGCAGAAGGCTCTATGAAAAAGTTGTGGGTAAAATCATGTGTCACAGCAGCAGAGCGTCTATTGCATGAGGGCCTTCACTGCTCTCTTGCAGATATTTTTGGGCAATGGTTTTACACACTCATCTTGCACATGTGCTTCAGTCAACCCTTCCTGACATATTTACTATGCTTCGAGTGGATGTTGTCTCCATGGAGTAAATCTCAGCGTCATCCAAGGAATACACTCTCTTTTCCACAGGACACCGATCTAATGTTGCATTTCCTCATGTTTCCAAACTGTTGTGGAGTATGAACTGAGGATGACTTCTAATGGATGACTGCTCTACGTGAAGCTGGGAGTTAAGCCTTCAATGAAAAGTAGTCTCACCAGAGAAGCTTTGCCTTTCCATCTGTTCCTTGGATTTAGATTTCTAGTGTTTCATTGTGTTCGTATTATCATGCAGCAATATGTCTGGTGTAGGCATTAAAATGTCTGGGTGTGCAGGTTCCATAATCCAACCGCTGGCTTCATCTTTCATGGGGTGTAATACTTGGTTTGCCGTATTTTTATTGTTACCACTGTAATTGTATTGTGAGGGCTCTTACTCCAGCTCTGGCTTGTTAAATAAATAGAACATATCCTTGTGTCTCATGCCTCCGCGTCTGGAAGGGATTTAAACCTCTTCTTTTGTCTGCATGTTTTGGCTGAGCTAAGATTTTCTCTTGAAAGACCCTGCAAGTTTCAGGGTATGTGTGTATTATACAGAGTTTGCTTTCATTAAGTTGTGAGTTATTACAGCTTTGTTTGTGCTTGGGGTGTTGAGAATCACAGAGGCCGGTTCCTTTTAAACACTAAACAGTACAAATAGCCCAGGAATATATGCCTTGATTGATGTAGCTGCTGCTGCAGCTCACATGTGGTGTAAATCTACATTGTTGTGTTTGCTGAACAGTGGGTTTTGTAGACTGTATCATCCCATGGTGGCACCTGGTA
>JAOXJM010000019.1:73930684-73943403 GCA_026413425.1 Tringa solitaria
GACCATTTTCTGCCTTTCTGGGCATTATCTGGGGTATTCTTCTGTCACATGTTCCTGAAGTGAAGTGGCCAAGCAGTTGCAGCCACAGCTGGAAGAGGTCTAGGAGGGAGCACATTGTGCAATCTGATAATTTCTAGTTTGGGTCTGCCTCAGGAAATGTGACCCAAAGTGGAAGTCTGTCAAATTTCAAACCCACTTAAATGAGAATCATCACTAAATAGGCAAATTCTAAAATTACTTTGAAAACTGTCTGAGATAATACATAAATGTTTTGCTTTGCCTTTCTTTCCAGCTGAATTATGTAGTTGCAGTCTGGGGAAACAGAAGCCAGTGCAAATTCAAGCCCTACTGACTTTAGATAGTTTCTTTTTTTTAATGTTGCTGGTGATCAAGAAAATTCTAGATTTACTCACTTCATAAACACTATACCCTTTGAGATGCTTTGAGTTTCAGTGTGTTTGAAACTGAGTTGGATTAGCTGCAGTGTATAAATGTGAACAAAATGGAATCCCTTCCAACCTAAAAATTAATGATATATTTAACCACAAAAATGCTGAATTGCTTAATAAGGAAACAGTATTTCTTCAGTTATGGGTAATCAAGCATTTTAACTTGCCAAATATAATAAGATGTATTATAACATGACTATAACTGAGAGGTAATACATTGTTCTTCAAAAACAAGTATTATCTTCTCAAATCTGGATTTTTGTCTCCCACTGTTGTCCACTTCTCTTCTTCTCCTTTTCCCTCCCATTAGTGACATTTGGGAAAAGTGAGAGAAAAGGAAAATGATAATCCAGAAGCTTAGGAAACTTAAACATTGGCAACATTTTCCAGTTTAAAAAAAAAAAAAAGGCAAGCAAGCAAGAAAGAAAAAGCAACAAAATTCTGGCACAGCATTGGATCTTATTAATGGCTGCTTTGTTGAGAAACTATTGTTCACCTCTAAAAAGGAAATAGTTAAACAAACTGCAGATGGTTCAGCCTTAACATCCTCACTTAGTTCCAACTGTGCCTCGGAGAATTGCAAATGAAGAGACTGTTTACACAGGCTTTTCCCTCCTGCAAAGAAACAGCACCAGCACAGTCATGGCAGCATTTCCCAATCCCTCCTCACGCAGGATTCCTCTGAGAGCAGTTTTAGGTGGATTGGGAGCCTGAGACCGGAAAAAGACACAGTTAGCAGGCTGTGGGACTATCCCTCATTTCACATTGCCCTCTTGAGCTCAAGTTACCAGAAACCCAGCTTGGTGTATGGCCATGGATTCCACTTTCCTCTGGGAGATCCACCTTCTTTGGTGGAGAACCTGGTGGCATAGTTCAGTCCTGTGGCGGATCTCCCACTATTTTATCAATTCAGGAAGAAATGTCTCAGTAAAGGCAACTTTGCCCACTTTGCTCACTTTGAAGGGGACAAAAAACTGCCGCTTGGACTTCACTCAAGACTTAGTCAGGAAAACCTTCTATGAGCAAAACATGAAGGAGAACATCAGAAATATGACTTTTCTGCCTCCATGCCTAAGTGACACCAAAGCCTTGGATGGTGGGTTGAGTGAGAGTCAGCAGTGTGTGTAGGCATATGCATCCAGTTTTTTCTCCCTCCGACTAAGGCGATGGTGACATTACAGGATTGTTCTTGGGAGGCAGGTGTTGGGAAGAGGCTGGGAAGTGTTGGTTCATCACCTCTAATCCCTTTGTAGTACTCCAACCCAAAACCTGGTCAGTTTTCAACCTCTCCCATGAGGATAGAGCCAGGAAATTTCCCAGATGGATTTCTGCATTGGGTTAGTGTTTTGTCTTTACAGCAGTTTGAAATAAAGGGCTCTTTTTAGAAGTAGTAATTTCTTAACCAACTCTAATAAAAGTGGGTTTTTTTGGTTTTGTTTTGGGTTTTTTTGTTTGTTTGTTTTTTTAATTTTCAGTATATAACTGTAGATCTTTCAGGTAGGATGAAATGCAGGGACTTTTTTTATGGGGACAGCGTTCTGAAATTAATTCCCATTAGTGTATGTAAGAATGACCTTTAGCTTTGGTTTACATCCAATAGCTTGTGAAGATACAGCTGCTTTTGGTCATTTTTATGAGAGAAAATCTAAATAATGTTTTACATCTATGAGACTAAATAGAAAAGAAATTTGGAAGCAATTCAGTGATGCCAAAAAATAGAAGGATATATGCAGGAATGTAAATTATATGCAGAGATGCTATGGTTGTAAGAATAAGTGAGAGCAGCTGTTAAAGTACTGGGAAACTAGTGCTGTACTTTATTTGGCATTGAAGACTTAGGCCAGGTTTCCCTAGGGGTGATGGTACCACTTGGAGGGAACCTGATCTGATGGGTCTGCAATGCTGACACAGAGGTCTGTGGTGGCACCATCAGATGTGTAGCATGCTGCACCTGGGCAACCAGCTAGAAGAGCTTGTTGGCTCAGGGGCAGCGCTGTGCAAAAGCGACTATCCCCCTCTGGGGCTCCAGCTGGTCTCCTCGCACCTCATCTCAGAGACGTGTGGGTCCCAGATAATGAGTACCATGTGTCAGTACACAAGGGAAGGAGAAACCTTCTCTGGATCTGTGAAGGAGCACTATGCACAACTGAGTCTTTGGGGTCAAGAATCCCCAGGGACCATGTTGTCAGCATTGCCCAACTTCTCTTGATGGGTACAGTGGAGAAGAGGGCTTCTTCCCAGGGCTGATGGCTGTTTGTGTTGGCTGCCATCTGTAAGCAACCACATGTTGATGCCTCATAAGCAGATTGCAGTGTTCTTTGGCTTCTCCTCCTCCTTAGTCCAAGTCTGTGCACTGGAGCTGGAGTTGTGGTGGTCCTGAGTAAGGCAGGAGCTCCAGGCAGTGTATTGTTCCTATTAGATTCTGGTGAATGGTTTCCATCATGAAAGGGAGAACAGGGATTTACTACAGTAACCTCTCAGAAAGACAATAAATGGAAAATGTAGTCTAAAACCTTTTTAAATCTAGCTTCTGCTCCGCAACAGCAAGAAGTTTTTCTGGGAGGTATTATGTGGTTTTGACTGACACCAAGTTTTTAGTCTTTGGTAGAATTGTTTGGGAAGGGTGGGAGTAAGGACACTTATTTATTAATTCATAGTTCATTGGATTAACTTTTTTTTTTTAATTATTTTAATGGACAAAAGAAATTCCCACTTGAAGACTGCAAGTCAAAACCATATACTTCATCTTCCAAAAATCTCTCTTGACTCCTTTACCTATGGCAAACTATGAAATATAAAATACTTTACGATAAGCTGTGACTTCCAAATGGATGGCATAAAAGCCCCATTTTTTAGTCACGTTTTACGTGCTTGATCTTCCTTCCACTTTTGCTGTTGCAAAATGATCTTAACTCCACTGTTAATAGGGGAGCTGGAGAACTGTGACTCTGGCAGACAGAGTCGGAATGTCCAGCTCTGTTTGTCTGAAATGATCATTAAATTAAATTTATTGTTTATGACTTGTTTATTGCAGATGTTGATTAACCATCAATACTTGGGAGGGAACGAGCGGAGAAGGCACTGCTCATTTAATTGGACATTGGCACGTCAGCCGAAATGGTTCTAGCACTACAATCCCATACCCGATGCATGAAGGAATGCTAGACTAAAGGTCTATTTCCTCTTTTTCAGGCACATGCACTATTCCCAGTAACCCAATTATACGGCTTTCTTCACACTTTATCCATAAAATGCTACTAACACATCAAAAACAAGCGAATCCTTACATCCTGCCGTTTTATAGCTCATAAAGCCAACTTCACCCATTTTACCCAAAGGAGTGTGCAGCCAAAACCAGGACAAAGCCAATGAAAAAAAAGAAGTGTGCGTGTGTGTCTGGCTCTGTATATGAATTATGACTATTCAAGGGGAAAAAAAAAATTGGAATGGTTGCCAAAAAGCCAAGTGTGTAAAGGGACAGCTGGAGTTTTATGCTGGAGTTTACAATGCATTACTGTTCCATAAAAAAAGGAGTCCTCTACATCAGCAGCTCACGCATCACATGATACATAAGCTACCTCTGAATACAGAGCACCTTCTTCAAAGGAAATGTCATTTTCTATTGAATTTGCTATTAAAGGAACAGTAGGTGATCTAGCTAGAGATGTATCATGGTGTGGAAAAGTCTGATTCCAATGTTTATAATGGTTTGGTAGTGGACCTACTAGCTGCAACGATCCTTTCCTTCCCATCACACTGCTCATCTCAGCACTTACACTTCTCTTTTGAAGGGCTTTAAAACCCAGGCCAAGGTTTTCAGATTTGGCAATAACAAATAGCTGTTTGGGTATTCACAATGAAGGAGGAGAGAGGAAGGAAGAAAAGGTGCGAGGCAAGCTGAATCTTTATCCAAAAGGAAAGCTGGCACTGATCATGTCTAAATTGTCTAAGCCCCTTGAATTTTCAGAGATTTGATGCCTAACTATTTTTTTTCCATAAAGGCCAATTGAGCTCCATTGGACGCACATGAGTTATTCCCCTCTTTGCTTATTTTGTATCCTGCTGGCCTGCAGAAATGGTAATTATGGGTGTAAAAACTCCATGCTTCTTCCCTATGACGGCTTGAGAAGCCACAGGGACATCAAGACATACCCTGGAATAGGAGGAGAAAGAGTGGGAAACCGGTAAGCAAGAGCATAACAAGTTTTAAAACAAAAAAAGTGTAAGGAAGGGGGAGAGTCAGGAGAAAAGTGTTAGAAAATGATAAAGACTATAGGGAGCACGGGTACTGGATGTTCAAAGTAGTGTGTGGTCACAGGGACAGCAGCGAAGCGAGGTATTTGTTTGGTCTGGCCCTTATGGTTTAGCCACCAGAGAAGTTCTCTGCTTCTCCAAGTGGAGAAGGAAAATGACCCCTGTAGACACTCTGTAAAGCTTGTGTTCCTGACCCACCCACGCTTCTATCTCCCTCTGTTCAATCCGAATTTCACGCAGAAAAAACTCCCTTCTTGCAGGTGCAGATGGATGTTGGCTGAGATCAGTCACTTACCTGAGCTGCCTCCTTGGACTTGAACTTGGGATTTTGTAATGCTAAGCACAGAGGATTAAGGCTTGTAATATTACAAGCATTCGTGACTTTCTCGTATTATTTGTGATATTTAATTTTTTTTCCAGTAGTTCCATGAGTCCTTGAATAATGGGTTTATAAACACTGCTCAGCTTTGGTACTTGCAAAATGCACCAAATGATGGAGAAAATCTCCTATATGATAAATGTCACAGCAAAACATGATAGGGGAGCCTATATGCAAAATGTAATGACTTCCTGAAACCAGCTAGGCAGCTGAGAAGCACCAATTTTACTGTATTTCTGAGCAGTGCACAGAATCTGGCTAAAAGTGTTGCTGTTGAAGAGCCATATTTAATAATAATCATAACATACTCAAATTCATTGGTTTTTGTTGGCTTGATTTTTTTTTTCTTAAGGAAAAATGTAGTAATGTTAACTAAAAGAAAATACTTTGAATTGAAATAAGGAATCTTCTTAAAAAGAAGTAGAAATGAGCAGCCAAAAAAGAAAATAAAATGCTTGCAGGTGGCACAGAGATTTTTTAAAGAGGCCCAGTGTAATACAAAATAGCCTATCAACAAATAAAACAAATTTGAAAGGAAACTCAAAGGAAAAAGCCGATTCAATAGTGGTATAAATGAGTCCGTTTTGTAAGGGAGGCTATCAGAAGTAAAAAGAAACTTTCTTCAAGGAGTGGAGGCTGTGCCCAAACAGGGAAACCAGAAAGGATTATAAGCAAAGGAGGTTAAGTGGAATCCTCCATCAAAAAAACCCCAAAAGAACAAAAAGGTCCTGAGGAAGAACTCTTAAAAGCCAAAAAATTAATAATAACCCCTTTTTACAAACACATATATCTTCCAAATTGTCTGCAAGGCCAATGGAAGATGAAAGGATAATGGAAGCGCTTGGGGAAGATAAGGACCGACACAAAGCTAAATTAATTGTTTGTATCAGTGCTTACAGAGGAAAAGCTTAGAGAGTTTCTCACAGCAGTTGAGTAACAGCAGCTCCCTCCGGTTGTGGTTTGGTGATAGGCTTGAGTGGATTTAAATCCACGCTGCTTCCAAATGGGGCACTCCTGGTCTCGGGGCCTCACTGACCCTGGTCATGCCACCCCGCTCCCTCCCTTGTGGCAGGATTAGCATCCTTGCAGCCATACAGGCAGACAGATCAAGAAGCTAATCCCATTAATTATCAGGCATTGGGTTTAAGACAAAAGAATTCAAGTATTTATATTTATTTTTTTCACGTAGTGCATAGTTAAATGGTGCTACAGGATGCTATGGGGATCTGAAAGGTCAATCAGGTTGAGAAGACAGCTGGTGAATTTGTGATAAGGATCATCCAGGAAGAATAACATTTCTAATCAAGGAACAACCATGGCAATAAACTTTAGCATAGTGGGAAGGTATCAGGAAGTGCTTGCTCTGATTTTATGCCCTTCCTGAAGTATTTCCTATTGGTCTCTGTCTGGGTAGCAGGCTAAATGTGCTTCAGCCCTGAAGATATGCCATTCTACTCTTTATAACACCAGAAGGAAACTAGCAGGACCCAAAGGGAATGTCTCAAAAATTTATAATTTTAGGCCAGTCTCAGGACAGCTGGAGATGTAACACTTTCTCTAGTATCACGTATTTCAATGTATCTCATACGCAGGGGAAGTCTGGTGGTGATTACAGACATCAGTTGATTTTTCCAAAATAAATAGTTAACAATAACTTGTCTTGATAGCACTTTCATGGAATAAAGGAGAAAGAATTAAGTTGTGTTTTATTTTAATCCACCCTTCTGTGCCAGCGTAAAAAGAAATTAAAACGCATGTACCGTTTACTCTGTGCAAGAAGACAGGAAAGTATCACTGCACTCCCAGGAACTACAATTAACAAGACCTGTCCTTTTTCCCTACAAAATAAATCTTTTGATCCACACTGAGACTAAACAAAGATTTCTCTGTTTACTTTTGGAAGCACTAAGCATCAAGGCACTAACACTAGCGGATAATCTATTAAAGAAGCTTTCTTTGTGCTAAAATCCAGCCTTTGTAGAACACTTTGTTAAGAAATCTTACTAAAATATTGCTATATTACCTTAGTTTCCTCATGGCAAAAGTGCATTTGTAAATGTTCATCGGTTCTCAATTGTCTTTAAAACAAAAGAGAATGAAAGGAATAAAACGTGGTCATCTGGAAGCATTTTGTGTTTATCACCAGTCCCCCCACAGTTAGGGACATTGAATTTCTGCATCTCTTGTGTTTGGTTACTTCATTTTCTAAGAGCTTCATTACAGGGCACAAACACCCCAAGTTTAGGTGTTTGGTTTTTTTTTTGTGACTCACAGCTTCCACAACCAATGAGAACTTAGTGTTGAGCTAAAGAATTAAGCCTACCACATGCTTCCAGGCCTGAGGCTGCAGAAGGTATCGGCTGTAACCAGCGGGCTAAATAGTTGCATAGAAAGGAGAACACAATTGATTCCAACTACTGGATCTCTGCAAGAGACTTGAGACTTATTAGAGGGCAGAAGAATGAAAGCAGATGGGAGATTTAAATTGCATCAAGTGATTTCAAGATGCATGGATGAGCCTTTTATTACATGGGATGATTGATGATGCACCAGAAACTAATGCTGACCACACTTGTAAGAATTAATTCGGAGGCCCAATTAGAGCTAAACTGTTACTTAGTCCCAGGCTGTGAAAGAAAATCTAGCCATTTGTCTCGGGGTATCTGAAGGTTTCAGGGAGTTATCCGAAGAAAGAAACATGGTTATGCCTGGCTTTACTGTGTTGTTTTTAGCGTGTCTGCCTCTCCTTTGGTCTTACATGTTTACTTTTCTTCCTTTCTAATGTAAACTGCACCACCTGCCCCAGCCTGAGAGTCAGCATGCAATGCTCAGTGAGAGCCTGTGTCAACGTCAACTGCAACTTTAATACTAGAACCATTTTATGAATATTATCTGCCCGGACTGTAATCTGCCTCCAAGACAGACAAGATAGTAGTGTGTTGATGCTGTGTGTTCCTGCTTATTGTCAGCAGTCTTGACAAATGTGTTTTATTTCCCTTTGAGCCTGCACCAACAAGCCAGAAGGTGCCGGCAGTGTCTGCACTCAGATCTTTCATTCTTATCTGCATCAAGTCCTGGGGGCGAGGAATTTACTGCATGTAAATGTGTTGGCTTGTTTTGATAAAACACGCGGTGGAAAATCCAGATTCGACACCTCTACAGCCACAGGCAAATGGCAGCAGTATTTCCACCATGAGCAGTAGAATTTGTTGAAGAGCTTTATTAACCATACATGTGCCTATTGTGGACTGGATGAAAATAAAGCATAATGCTAGCGCGCTCACTCGAAAAAAATGATCAGGACTGGTTTTCATTCACACCCTAATTCCTGTTTAAAAGACCTAGCAGCCTGCTAATGAGAGTACTGGACTTTTTTTCTCCCATTGCTCAGTCAGCCTGCTGAGCTGAGGTTTTGAAATCCCATGAAATTGTGGTTAAAACTGTCATTCAGTGAATATGACACCGGTGTCTTCAAAGATTGCTCCAAGCATTTTGGTCTGAATTTTCCTTCTGCTTTGCCTGTGAAAACTTATAACTACCCTGATCAACAGCTCCAGCAAAGTGCTCTCGAGCTTTTGTGAGGCATCGACTACTCAGAGATCTTCTCCTCTTACTCTTACGACGACAGTTTGGGTTTTCAATTTTGATGGTGTTGATCTGCTTCAGGATGCTCACAGCTGAGGCTGTCTTAGTTCATGATTCAGTCTCAAATTTATTCCAAATGATGGTGATGTTTAATTTGTTGTGGTTGTTTTAAAGGCTGTGCCTGGAGAAGCCACCCTGTACATACGCCTCTGCAATATTTCAGAGACAAACCTCCCAGTCATCCAAAATCCATGGGGTTCCTGCTATCTCCAGAGACATGATCAAAATCATACTTGAAAGTGAGTTAAGGGTTTTGGAGATGCATATGGTCCCTGAGAGTAAGACAAAACCAAACATGTGGAGGATGCAGAGCACAGCAACATGGGGGCAACTTCTCTGAACACCTAATTGGACAGACCATAATTCCTGTTGCTTTACCAATGTCAATCAATCAGTTTTGCATCCAGGTCTTCCACTTTAATCTCTTGTCCTACCCATGTCCTGGATTGATGCTACTTGTAGTAGGTAGGCCTGGTTTTTTTAGTACAGTGTTAAGGTCAGCTCTTCACATCTACATGGGATAGCATTAACAAAAATGAAGGTTTAGGAGGACAAAGGACAAGATAGATAATAAATTTACTGTGCCAACTTTTCGTTGATTTCTCAAAAAGGCTACACTGATGGAACAGGCACCTGGAAACAAGTCTAAGCCCCATTTGGGCAGCTTGCTATAACTACCTTCTTAGTGCTTCCCCCACATCCCCTTCATCTCTACTGAGCTCCTGGAGGAAAAAGAGTCAACGCAGCCAAGACTACTTCATCAACAGATTGAGACCAATTTTCTCATGTAGTCTGACTTTTGCTTTTTGTCAGTTTTTTTATTGGCAGAGAGATAAACTAGGGTTTGCTTCCTCTTTGTTTGTTGATGGGTTTCTTGTTTTGATTTTTTTTTTCCTTTTTCCAGAGAGACTACCTAATGAGAGTTTGGAATTGAGTCAATAGAGTGTTTTGTTGCAGGAGAGCTAATATACTGTAGAGCCAGGATGAAGGCGTTTGAACTTACAAATTTTGAGAGTGTGCCATAATCTCTAAAAACCCTAATGATGTTCAGGGATTGTGTAACCAATGTTAAATAAAGAAGTAAACCTTTGGATGTCTTCAGCTTGCACCATACGGCTGTATCTAGTAATAGTAGAGGTTTCTTGTGAGATACATTCTACTTCCGTAAGGTTTGTTTGTAGAGCACCACAAAGAAGTACATGCACTGCAGCAATTTTAGAAGCTTTGTATAATACAAGTGCCCTTACCAGAAATCTTGCAAACTTTCTTCATTTACCAAAAACATTTGCAGGCATGAAACAGCTGTGTATTTTGCTTTCACAGAACTGGAAAACACTGTTCACTCCAAGGATCTTGTGTTCAGAACATTTTCCTGCAACATATATTTTGGTGTACCTGCCCTTGCACTCAAACCTTGATTAAATGGGATAACGACCTAAACCTCCATGCCCCCTTCCTGCTCCAGGAGATAAGTGAGGAATGAGTAGCAGGAAGAAGAGTAAGACCTGTATACATATCAGTATTGTGAATCCAGAATTTAAACCCCCTACCGAAAATTTGGTAGATTTGAGGCTAACTGCTGTGTGCTCCATCCTAACGGCTACAGGCATTTCCTGTGCTGCAGTTTCTCTCTTCCATCATGCTCCTTCCTTAAAAGTTTAGAGGTACTCCTTCTCATCCCTACCACCTTTTTGCATATCTTTTTTGGTCATTGTTACCTTTTTCTGTGACCTGGGGCATGTCCAGTGCTAGAGAATTATTCAGCCCGCTTCATTGGCCCGACAGCCAAAAGAGAGGAAAGTAGCTTCATTTATACTTTTAACATTTAAGAATGCTAAGACTGATGTGAAACGATCAGCAAAACCTTGCAAAATTTTTTATCTCATTTAATTTAATTGTTCTTAAGAGCATTTCATTCATATCAATGTTAGAGGGACAGAACTGATTGGATGTGTGTCACTTTCTACCTGAGAGTTGTAGCAGTTCACTAAACCTATTTTACTATCAAGAGACCCAAGCCTATACAATGGCACCTGGCTCATTTTGACTTTCTTTTCTCTTCCACACTGAATTTCATGGAAAAAGTCAAATGAGTAAGTGTTCTGCCTGTGTTATTTTTAAATTATTTGTTGGTTCAAACAGGAGGCACCAAGCACTCCTCTTGCTGTCTTTGGAGGAAGTTCGGACTATTGCATTTGTCACACTGCTCAGATGAACTTACTGCCACACACAAACACAACAGAGCAGATGCTGAATAGCATTCACAGTTCCTGAAGAAGCTTGTTACGTACTGGAGTCAGCATGAACCTGAAAGTGGATATGGAGGTTTATTTATTCTTCTTTCTTTTCTCAGATGGCAGGGGGGAAGACATTTCTTTCTTTTTCTCCTTTTTTTAAGCAGTAAACAAAACAAGATATTCACATTCACCTTAGTAAATGGACGGATGTTTCCCTTGTTGTAAAAATAAACAACAGTCAATGGCTGAATGTGTGGCCGTAATAAGATACATCTCCATGTCATGTGTTTTCAGACAAAAGAAGAGAGAATAAAGGCCTGACTCTAAGTCAGGAGGAGCTCCGTGGAAGTCAGCAGCACCAGCTCTGGTAGGTTATTTATGCTGCTGTTTCCCACGCATGTTTGATTGCATGGTCCAAATCACAGCAATATGTACTAACCATTTCTACAGTTCTCAGAATGTCCTACTTTCTGCCACCAACATCTCATGCTTGCACAGTGCTCCCTCTGTCAGAAGACCATCACCTTCTTTTCGCTGTGACAAGCCAAAATCTAAACAAGAATGATGTTCTCATGTGCTGTGCCTGTTTTTTGTCATGCCAATCATTTTGTCATTGTTTCCTTGCATCTTCACTTTTGGCACCTCTTTTAGGGCAGAGACTATGTGCTTTTGTGCGTACAAAAGCTTGTATTCCCTAATGCTGCAGTAATGACAGCAGTCATAATAAAAATTCTCTGTTTCAAGTCTCACGTTAGATCAGAACCCAAGGACTGTATTGCCAACACTTGTAGGGAAACACATGGGCGTAGAGGAGATATGAAGTATTTTCTCCTGTCAATTTTCTTCATGGAAGGAGAGTTCTATGATGTGTACATGCCAAGGTCATCATTTGATGGCTTTGGTGGGACTGATATGAAAGATTTTCAGTTGTCCAAAAGCTGAGTATCTCATATATACTAAACTTCTTGGGCTCTCTCTCTGGTGGAGAACATCATGTTTGTTCAGTGTTTCAGAGTGTTTCAACTTACATATCTTAAAATGGAATATATTACCCATCTGGCCCTCTGGTCACTACTGGCTATTGAGTCCAGATAAGTAGTTTAGACTAGAAACTCAGCATTTAAATAGCAAAAATTGGGCTAAACAAATCCCAGCCCAAATTCCCAGTGGATGGATTGCTGAGATCTTAATCAGGCTGGAGGATTCTGCGGTCAGGGACACAGACATTAAGTCTGAAAAGAGAAATTTGAATGAATATGGGGAGAAAATGCAAGACAGCTTGCCTTGAGATTCTTTAACCATATGCAGGAAACTGGAGTTAGGTAGGACCTTTCAAGCAACATTTATTGAAACATTTTTAAAATTAAAACTTTTTTTTTTTATTGTAAGGGTTAATATTGCTAAAGAAACCACGAAGGTAAGCAATGATTTTTATAAGCTGGCAAAAATGACATGTGATTTTATGTCCAGGACACTGTTGCTCCACCTTTTTCTGGCAAACAGGTGTCTGAGAATTGCACTTAATTGTCTGAAATTTGTGGAAACATTGCCTCAATGCATGCAGGATGGTTAGCTCCACTCCCAGAAATGCAACATTCCCTTTTGTGCCATGCCCCAGTAGAGACGCGAACACCTGCGTCCCACCTCCTGATTTCCATTTGCAGGCACAAGACATACAGATTTCAGAACACCTTGGGGAGTCACAGAATCACAGAATGATATGGGGTTGGAAGGGACATCTGGAGATCATCTAGT
>JAOXJM010000019.1:73943503-73994524 GCA_026413425.1 Tringa solitaria
TCTTCTCCAGACTAAAAAGACCCAAGTCCCTCAGCCTTTCCTCATAAGAGAGATGGTCGAGGTCCCTCATCATCTGTGTAGCCCTCTGCTGTCCCCTCTCCAGCAGTTCCCTGTCCTTCTTGAATTGGGGAGCCCAGAACTGGACCCAGTGCTCCAGATGGGGCCTCACCAAGGCAGAGTAGAGGGGGAGGATAACCTTTCTCGACCTGCTGGTCACACTCTTCCTGATACACCCCAGGAATCCATTGGCCTTCTTGGCCACAAGGGCACATTGCTGGCTCATGGTCATCCAGGACTCCCAGGTCTTTCTCCTAGAGCTGCTCTCCAGCAGATCAGCCCCCAACCTGTACTGGTGCATGGGGTTATTTCTCCCCAGGTTTCTGCCCTTGGCTGTTCTCCCATGGACAGCTGAGGTGTTTGATCTGCAGCACGCCAGGCCAGCTGGCTGCAAGCTGCAGCACTTCCAGACCAGACTTGCTCTCCAGTCAGACAGCCAGAAGCCCAGGTGGAGCGGATGCAGGGCTGCCTGCACCTGGCTGTCTAGACAACGTGTTCCTACCTAGGAGCTATCATCTGCATTGATAGCATCTCTTGCCCTTCAAGCGGTCCCTTTGAAGACCGCAGCCACCATGTATTTTTGCTGTGTTTGTTTATAATGTGGCCTCAAAGGATAAAAGGATAAGTTAAATTTTGTTTCAGGATGCACTCGGACTGGCAACAATGCAGTGAAAAGGAGAGGCTTTGCTGAGCGTTTAGCCTCTTTGCTCTCTGGGTTGCAAACCCTGCATGGCTGTGGGTTCAAAGCTACAGAGCTAAACAAACCAGTTGTATCTCATGGTTACACCCCCTTGCCTTCATGGAGTTCATCTAACACAGACCAAAGTTCTTTGGGAAGACAAGTCAGGATTAGTTCTGATCCAGTGGAATTGGGTTTAATCTGGTGGCTTGTGTGCCAGGATCTCAGCCGCATCATCCTCTCCTGGCTGCAGGAAGAGTATCCATGACTAATATCACTGTAAGCATCTGCAGAACATGGCCATGCAAGCTCTGTCCTTTCCTTTTGTAGGCACTGCTTCTATTTTTAAAATAATGAACCATTTGGGGCTTTGTGCATCCATTGATTACCTTTCTTATTTTATTTAATGCTCTGTCATTAATTTCTGAGGCCTGTTCAGGTTCTTTGGCCCATCCACAAATCTACATAAACTCTGCTTTGAAATCCAGGATGCGCATGTTCATCGCCCATGCTGTCCTCAAAACACTTCTTCTCCTGTAGATAACAATCTTTTCCATAAGAAATAACATTATATGACATTTCATCAACTCAGATGCCTAGTTATATTTATTGATCTAATTTGTTATTAATGTCTCTAGGATCTTGACTTCAGCCAAGGTCACAGTTTTGGAGTTTTCCAGTAGCTGTTCCTTATTGCATTCTTACAGTGTATGAAGACTTTCTATATTTCATAATTTTTCATATTCCCGAGGTACCTCATGTTTGGAAGACACTATCAGCACATTTTATTTACCAGAGAAACAAATTCTTAAGGAGACTAGGCAGATAACAAATTGCTTGGGGAAAAGTAATGACAAAAGAAACTGAGTTTGAGAAAAGGAACAATACATGGAAAAATAATATTAATCTCCCATATGTATTTTGCACTAGGAAAGCTTTGACGAAAACACTCCACTGAGGGTACCTGTCTCTAGCTATCAGAAAATATATTTTCAAATCAGAAAGCTTTATATTTAGTACTACTCAGAGAGAAACAATCTGCTTTTTGCATACATGGTGATCATGCCTAGAAAGCTAAATATTCTTGGTGGATGTGATCAGAAAAATAACCACTGTAGTATGTAGCAGTACCTTCAGATACCTGGTTTGCCTTCTGAATACTTCTGTTAGAGAGGTTTACTAAGGCAGCAGTGAGGGAAAAACTACCATTTCTTTTTGTGCTCTAAATTAAAATTTGCACAAATGTGGAAGAGTCACAGCCTTCCAGTTACCTCTTGTAAGTGTGAAATTCTAGTGCCAGGGACAGCTTGGTGATGCAGAAAATATCTGAACCCCTCAAGAAAAGAGGCAAAAGATGAAGAGTCATTTATAAAAAGAGATTTTACTACTGAGTTAAGCAGAAATGGCAAATGTTCTTCATTTTATCAATCTGACACGTTAATCTAACCATTTGAATATAAATAATACTGAAATTTTCCATAGTAAGTCAATATAATGGTAGTAGATATAGGGCTTTCTTTGTAAGACATGGTGTAGACTTCCTTCCTAAGATTCAACTATATAAAGAGTCCCTTTATGGTCCTCCAGGTATTTGGGGCATTTCTGAAGAAGGCAAGAGAAGCTGTAGGTAACTGAAACCTTAGCAAAAAACCCAAAGATTTTGTTTTTTCTTTTTCAGGTAATACTAAGGTCTTGAGCAACACATTTTCAGGACTTTAGATTATTGAGTATCAGACTTTAGGATTATGGGTATATTTTGGCCTATATGGAATTTGTCACGATGTGATACTATCACCTCCTTTTTCTACGTATCCTCTGAGAAGACTACCTTTCATTTCTGGTGTTTGCTCTCTTGTCATCCTTGTGACCATGGCTGAAAATACATTTCTCTGGGTCCCTGAGCCAGTTGGGTTTCTTGATGGACAGAGTGATGGGAAATCCCCCATTGCTTACCAACGTCTTTCTGTATGTTTTGCAAGATTTTGTTTCTGATCCGTTTTAGCCCATTTAGGCCTCATTTAGACATTTACAATATGTTGGACACCTCCAAGATCTGGTGTTCTGAGCAATCACTAAATGAGGAATATATTCTGAAGTTGGATGGATTGTTCCTTTTGCTTCCTGATCTCAGAAAAGACATATCCCATGGACTGCCATCCTGAGGTAAGCATGGTTGTGTGCAAAAATACTTGGATAATGACGATGAGCAACTGGTGGTGGATCCTAGAGAGGGGTGTGCACGGAGGGTAGGGGAGAGGAAAGACTTTGACCAGCGAAAACATTAAAGAGACTCATGAGGTAATACAGAACAATGTATTAATGAGTGATATGATCTTCATAATTCTGGGAAATTTCTCCAGCAGGCTTCTTTCTTACATGCTTTGTTTTCTGCCTTTCTGAATACAAGGTCTCCAAGCAAGGTACTCTGTCAGTGCATGGGCAGTACCTTGTCTGTTTGGGAAGCCACTGTGGTCATAATTCCAATGAAGATGAAGGTAAAAACTGGGCCAGAATGAAGGAAACTCTAACTCTAAATCATGTCAGACATGATAGCTGAGTGTTCCGCAGTCTGAGCCCAGTATGATGAGTACAAATCTGAAAAAAAGAAAGCTGATATTTAATTATATTTTTCTTTGAAACTTTAATCTAATAAAAGGTATAATTTTCTTTGTTTTATGTTGTGTAAGGGATAACTACTACCACACTGGGTTGAAGGTATTAAATCTTTCCTGTTCTTCCCACTACCTCTGTGACCACATCCAAATGTCCAGGAAAATTTATCAAGCTGAAGGCATTTTCCCCTCAGTTTCACATCCTAAAATGAGTTGAGAGCAGGTTTAATCCAGCTGTTTTCTGGGTACTTAACTATGTAGTCTGATGGTGGTAGAACAGTTGCAGATGCACAGTGTAATTATGTCTGTATGATCCTAATTATTTTACCAGCTGCCATTACTTTAGATTTTTCCAAGAATGAGTAGTTTGTGAGCAAGTTGTGGAACGAGCTATTTTGCCTTTGTGAGATGGTGAATTTATAATGAGACCAGGGACTGCTTTGGATTCTTATCAATTCTTTCAAGATTTATAGCATATTATTTCCTCTGCAAATGGATTTCTAACATACAATTTGTTTATGTTGTAATCCCACTAGTTTTTGTGGAAGAAACCTTTAAAATGAAAAACTGTCTTTGACGTAGAAACTGAAAGCAGTCAAAACTGAAAGCAGTCAGTTCAGCAGTTTGAGGGGCTGGAACTGATGAAAGTTTCTATAATTTATTATTAGAAGAGTGTCATATTCATATCTATGTCAGTCGGGTCACATCATGAAACTCATATGGAAGAAAGGACATTATCCCTATGGAACCCACAGCAGAGGTATTCCAGATCGGGACGGGGATATTCCAAAGCAAAGAGTCTACATGGGGCAAAGCAGCCACAGCTGCTCCTGGTTGTGCCTCAACAAGTGGGAAATGTTGGTTAATATGTGTAAAATCAAGGTTTTGGCTAATACATGGACTGATATAATACAAAAGCATATGGGCATCTGGCTACTAACTCTATGTGCCACGACTGCTCATCTAGTCATCAAGAGGGACTCATTATTGTCACAGTTCAGGTTGCTAACCTCTCTTAAAGAATGGAGAAGAAGCACGTGTCTTGTAATGTCGAGGAATTGGTACGGGGACAAATATTCAAGAGGTATAAAGCAGTGTAGTTTTGTGAGCTCAATTAAGTTGAGGTGTTTACTTATACCATGCCTTATCTCAGGAAAGCTTGAAGGCTGGTGCTTAAATCCACCCCTATTCACACGACTAGCTACACAGGAAGTACACATTTCCAAAAAAGCTCACCTGAAAACCATGTAATCTTTATATGATTGCAACAATGAAAAAATGGATTATAGGAGTTTACCAGGCACAAATATCCAAAGAACATTTGTCAAAGCCCTAATAATCATAAAATGGAGGAGTTGAGGGGCTGGAAGACCTGAAACTGAAAGCAAGTGCCCAAGTCCCAGTTTACCCTTTCTTACCTCTCAATCTTTCTTCTAAGTATCCATAGTTGTAAAGCAAAGGTAGAAAATGTGACCAAAATACATCCAAAATAGGACATCTAAAAGCTGAGAAGGTAAACAAAATAAAGATGAATTTTATTTTAAGTCAAATCATATTGGTAGTTTAATTCCTATGTATTCATTATGAGTGCACAAGGAAGATAATGTTTCTCTTTTCACCTTCCTCACTTCAGAGCCACTGATCCCAAGAGAAATATCTCAGCTTCCAGCTATAGTATTTTCTGGAGAGGTACCATTTTATGACAATCAACCAATCTATCAATCACCCAATGGTTTTGGTTGTCTGTTGTTTCTATGATTAATACTCTTAATTCAAAGCTTCAGCTTTCTGTTGGAAAATGAGTATCAGTTGAAAAATTTCACCTGAACAGTTTGGAAGACTATGGAGGAATGTTGAGAGACCATCAAAAGAAAGTGCCAGAAATTTGAGTTTGAAGTCTGGAATGTTACACAGGGGAATCACACACTGCAAGGAACTGGCAAGGTGAATGGTCTGTTAGCACTATTTCAATTGGGAAGTTAATGCTAGTAACAAACTGTCCCTACAAGAAGAAACTATAATCATGAAAACAGGAAATTAATATTTTGTGCTAGAAAAGAAGATATTAGAGAGATGGAGACAGAAACCAACAAGGTCAGTTAATATTTATTCTTCCATGAGAATTTCCCATCATTTCCAAAACATTAACAGAAAGTGCTCTGCAAAGGGGGACAGTCCTGTGCTTTGGATCTGCTTGCAGTTCACAGGCAGCTCTCTCTTCAGTTTTCTGAAAGTGGCAAACCAGTAAAATACCATGAACAAATTTCAAGTGGGGAGCTTTCACAAGCTCTTTGCTTGGACACCAATGATGGGCTAAACCAACTTGGTAGTAGAAAATTGACATTTTACTTTCAAAAGGTCAGTTACAGCACTGATAGTTTCAGTGACACAGTGTTGTCAAAACCACGAGTCCGAAAAGATAATGATACTGCATGTGCTGTCTGTGTGCTGTGTGCCCTGATTTATTGGATAGTGAACATAGAGAACATAGGATAAAGGACCTACGACTAAGAAAGACCTGTATGCAGGATGGTACTTCATAACTTTAAGTTTCTGACGTCCATCATGTTGAAACAGTTTCTTAGAACATTGCTCAT
The DNA here is from genome assembly GCA_026413425.1 of Tringa solitaria. Taxonomy (NCBI): domain Eukaryota; kingdom Metazoa; phylum Chordata; class Aves; order Charadriiformes; family Scolopacidae; genus Tringa; species Tringa solitaria. The sequence goes on from JAOXJM010000019.1 coordinate 73,949,449, forward strand.
TCCTGTTCCCAAAAAATGCTGTTTACTGAAAGGAAGATTCAAATCCCAAAGTTCAGGAAACAGAGCTCGAATTGCTTCTGTCTGCTTTAGCAGCCACTGTTCCTTGCTTTCATTTCCCCTCTTTTCTCTCCCTCTTCCATTGCTCCTGTTGTTTCAGCTGCTGCCCCGTTTCCCTTTCATCTTGTTGATCCCTGCCAGCAGAGAGGGTCTGAGTTCTCATTCTCCTGGGACTGGGGGCAGCTTTCCCGTGCTTTGCCTGCACTGCTGAGATGAAAAGACCATTGCCTTGTTTACCGCCTCTGACACCATCTTCTTTTTGCAACTTAACTCATACGTGCAGTGTCCCCTGCTCTCCTGAGAGCATACAGCATTTACCAGCATCAAGGAGAGATTCAACATCAGCTTCAGAAGGATATTTAAGTGTTGGACCTCTGCAATGCCAAGGACTCAGCTGTCCAGGAGATTTTCATCTTCTTAGAGCTGGAGCCAGGTGTGTCCAGAGGGAGAAGATGAGCGGGACTGAGGTTGATTATTTGTGTTATCCTATTGAAGAATAAGTGATCTCTAAGGGGCCCTGAAGGCAGAGGCCATTTGCTTTCTGAGATGCCACCTCAAACTGACATGTCTTTAGGCAGAGGCTCATTCCTTGCTTGTCACCCCACCATCTCTTTGACCAAATGAACAAGCAAACTGCTCGAGTTCATGGTTCATGCATGTTCTTCTAGACGTAAGCTCCACAAGCTTTCCATCCACCTTCTCAGCTGACAGCAGCAACTAATATTGTCAGCTCACTGCCAGCAAGGCACTTTGCCATAGAACAGCAGAAGGTGGAACAAGTTTTCTCTGCTTTGGAGAAACCAGGGAGAAGGACCAGGTGTGAAGTCCCCAGAACAGTATCGAAGAATGCCAGTTGCACAGGTGATTTTTACATATAGTGTAAAAGAGAAAACATATGTTGGTACATGTATATTATTGCTCACTATTCCACAAGACTTGGAAACTATTGTCTCTGGTTCAGTCCTTATTTATTTTATTATTATCAATATGATAAAACTGACAGAATTATCTGTGGTATTAGGACAAAGAGTTCCTTTGTTTCGCTCCTTCTTTCTCTCTTTTTCTCTTTTACTCTTTTTCCATTTTTTTAACCACCAATATGCCATTTTTATTATATAATCAAACAGGTAAACATAGAAATATCAGCTGATTAATTCAGAGTTTTTTATTAAAACTGAGGGCTGTGAGTTCAGACACAAGAAAATTTTCAGTGGTAAACACAGATGTATGGCACTGTACTTATTATCACAGAGAGTCTCTATGGTTAGAGAAAATGGACACTTATTTCATACCAGACAAATGGTGCAGGAACTATGGTAAAAAAGTGACACAAATAAATAGCAAGGCATGGAGTGTTTTTTTTGTAAAAGAAGGGCTCAGTCAAACATGAGCAAATCCAAGCCTTGTTCATTGGTATACTCATTAAATGGGTAAAAATATAATAATGTACTAAAAATATTGACAGTGTAGTGAATGTATGAGTGGAAAATGTACCACTGAAAAATAAAGTCAAAATAAAACCAATAAATTCCATTTTTGCTCAAGGTAGCTAGCAAGTACACAACTGTGGCCTTGCTTAGTGTTGTTTTAGCGTAAATGGAAAAAGAACATTTTTGCTAGGCTTTTTTGGCAGAGGTATGAGAAATGCCTGTGTGGGAAATCAAATAAAGAAATTGACCAAGTTGAAAGTAAGGAGAAATAAATATTAGCAAAAAAATAAAATAAAAGGCCAAGTAAAAGCTGGCTGTGAATGTGAAATAACACCTTGAATGAAGTCCCAATTCTCGTCTGTGATTTATTGATACAGTCTCTGGGCACTTGTGGTTTATTTAAACAGGAAAAGTAGTTGCTATGTACAACTACCATTGCTACTCAGCAACCTGTGGAGTTACTGAGAGCTACGACGAACTTCTGAAAGCAGATTTACTGCTATGCAATTAGTGGCTTCTGGTTGTGGCAATATCTACTGTTGACAATTCTTACCTCTGATTCCCCTCCTGATATGCTTCATTGCTATAAATCAAATTGCGTTATTTGCTGAAGGACCTGGAAGAATGATTTGTGGTACGAGGGTGAAAGGTTTCTTTGCTGATCTCTCTCGGGGATCAGATGTGCAGAGCCTGAATAGCAGAGTAACCTGACCTGCAATTTTAGAGGATATTGTGGAAGAACTTCTGCACTCTTAAAATCAACAGCTATTATTCAATCAAGATAATGAACCATGGGAATTAATTCAGTGGTTGTCAACTGGAAAGACTAAGAACAGAAGAACAGATATTTACAACCCATCCTACAATGAAGTAGAGGATGCTTCTACGCTCTTGAGAATGCAACACTGAGCCTCGAGGTCTTAGCTTTGTGTATACACTTGTGAAGGCTTACCAATTTTATAACATAAGGAATATAGCATTAAGATAAATTATAGCTGTTAAATGAGTGTTTGGACATCTATTTAACCTACAAGAGAGAGGAAAATTCAATGATTTGAGGCCCTTCTACTCCTGGATCATGGCAGCCACAGGGGCAGAGGAGGGAGAGCATCTATGTGTCATTGGAGGAAGATGTGAATTGTTTCAAAGGCGTCCTCATTGCAGACCCTTGGATAGTATCACTTTGAATGATCACTTTCTTTAATGTCCCCATCTGGACATGAGTTAGGCATGCTCGTGTCCTTTTTTAAAATCCTTGGAGCAAAAGGAGTGAAATGCTCAGGTATGATGAACACCCACTATATGGGAAAGGGTGCCTTGTGGTGATTTCTCCTCATGATGCTGTTTGCAATTTGTTCATAGCCTGTGACAGGGGATGTAAGCACTTAATAAGTAGGAGCACAAAAAATGTGTTTAGCCCATTAGAAGAGGGTACCAATAGGAGTGTAGTTAAATGCAGTGGATGCACCAAACATGCAATACTAAGAGAGGAGGAGCCTATAGTCCGTTGAGAAATGGTTGCTTTAAGTTAAAACCACTTGCTGATAGTTGCCCAGCATGCACGTGAGCAAGGCCAAGCTTTGCAGACAGGGAGGGGCTGCATTTCAGAGCCTTTCTACCAAAAGCAAATACCATAGCATGAGAGAAGCGGGACATAAGCTGGGGTAGGGCGGTACACAGCTTTCTGCATCTGTGGTGGTTCTCCGGTGCTGGCTCATGTACCTACACAACCTTTTCCTGTGCCACCCAAGTGTTGCAGACTGGAGGAATATGAACAGCTGGTGAAATGTCCCTCTAGCATGAAAGTGACTTTCATGAAAGTCAAGTGTGGTTCTGCTCTGTGCTATTGTCAGAGGCCTTTGTTTGAGGATGTCAAACATATAATCAGACCTCTGGGAGACCTACCCTCTTTGGAGCATAGCTGGAGGACAGCTGGGATATTTGTGGATGTACATATACTTTTGAATACGTTTATGTGTTAGATACCTATATTTATGTGTATGATACCTATAGATACCTATTTACCCACTGAATCACGGAGGCTGGCAAGATGAAAATACAGCCAAGATGTTTGTCCATGAAATGAAAGCCTGCAGAAGCATGTGGGGATGACTGTTCAAAACATGTAGTCTTTATTGGAACAGGTCTTCTAAATAGTTAATTGCCTAATATTGTGCTGCTTGACTACCTCTGCTTGAGTTGCTCCGAGCATGGTGTACCAAAGGGGATAATATGCCAAGTAAAAAGGAGTGAAAGTTCCACACAAAAATTTTAAGAAGAGGAACTGAAAAAAAGGGGAGAGTATAGTTATAGATGTATATATATATATTCCATATATATTTTTTCTAATCCATTCTATGATATAGAGTTGTAAGAATATATTTGTGTCTTTTGGTTAATAAGTATTAATGTTGCTACTATGAAAAAAATTGTAATGTGAAATAAAGATCTAAATAATAATTACAAGTCAGAGTGGTAAGCATGTGATGATGTGAAAAAATCTGAAAAGCTATCGGTTACTACCTAAAAGGCAAGTATCCAGTGCATAACCAAAATAAAAATTCATAACTTTTCCTTTGTATGTAGCACCATGTGGAGATTGTGATCTTGACCTTTCACTTCTTCAGTGATGAGCTCAAAAGCAAATTCCTGGTGTTTCATCTCCAGACCTTCCTGAGTCTTGGCGTTTCCCAAGATATTATGTCAAAGAAATATTTCAAAGAAATTCTTCAGAATTTCAGTTGTTCCTTGCAAGTTATGTTTTCTAGAGCTTTGATTGTTCTTTTTTGTCTCCTCATTTCTCTTCAATCGAGCCACTTCTTGAAGTTCTGTGCAAAAAACTGGGTGCAAAATTCCAATAGAGCCATACCAGGAGCAGCAGGACTACTTCACTTGTTTTCAGGATGCAAGTCTTTTTCAGGTGTCCTGGGATACTCTTAACTCTCTTTTGTAATAACATGTTAAGCTTGTAAGCCACCACCTTTTATCAGACTCTATTCTCTCCAACCGCAACCTGTATTTGAGCAGCTGATCATTCCTGCCAAAGGAAAATATGACTCTCAGCCACTTTTTTGTCTTTTGAAATATAAAGATCATTTTCAGTCTACTCCTTTTCACCAGCAGGTATTTGAGGATTATTGTGTGCAAATTAAATATACATACTTTATTCCTTCATCCATTTTGTTATGGAAAATACTTCCAAACAAATTAAAATATTTTCAATCAAATAAATAAAGTCTTGAAAAACAAATGTAAAATCTTACTTGAGAAATTCTTTCAGTTTAACAGAAGAAACCAATAAATACCCTCCAGGATCAATGTTTCTGGCAGTTCTCAGATCCTAGTATTTTCTTCTAGAGTTTACTTATAGGAATATTGTATAAAGTGGTGTCAAATGCTATAATTAAGTCATGATATAGATATGCTTTTTCTAAGAGTAACAAGGTTCATGGAATCATGATAAAAGCTATTTTATTTGATTTGTTTTAGCTTCTTCTAGACAAATCTACTGACTGTCTGTTAATTATTTTTTTCTAGCATCCAAGTGGTACAAGTAGTATTACTATTTATTCTGCTATATTTCTAGAAACTACAGTCAAGATGTCAAGATCACTCTCTCTTTTCCTGTCCCTTTCTTCCCTTCTAGAGAGTCACATTTGCCTCTTTCACCTCTTCTGGTGTTTACCCATAGACTGTAGATTTTCTGAGAAATAAAGATTCAGAAGTTTCCTCATCCAGTTCCCTCAACCCCCTCGAAGGAAGATCATCAGCCTCAGCCTGCTTGAAATACCTTAATTACCCATATGCCCTCTTACCTTAAGGTTATGTCTTGCTTTGTTGTCATATGCATTAGTCAGTCTGTCATGGTTTAATGCTAACAATGAGTCCACTTCGCATTGGAGTGGAAGTACCCTAGCACAAATTACTATTTTCATGAGAAAAACTTAGCTCCTTCATTCTTGAAAGAAGGTTCTAAAAGCAGCTTAAAAGACATTCCTATCTCAATATTCACCACATCTTTGATCAACATACTGCTAACTAAAGAAGAAAGTTTAACCTAAAGATCTGGGGTCCCATTGCCAGACCAGCTATTGGAAAGACAATCTTGACAGGAAGCATATAAAAACCGTAACACAGGAAGAAAAGCCAAGACACTTAGAATCTTATTTTGCTGTAATAAGGAGGTTTACCTGCAGACGAAGAAATTGGTGACGGGAATTAACAGCAGTGGATCCCTCACCAGTACTGGCAGCAGGATGGGGCAGCGGAAGCTGGAGGTGTGAGACAGGACTCTGATGAAATCTCTTTTACATGGGTCTTAGGAAACAGAGAGATTATATTGTAGGAGGGGATGAATTTGCACAGCTTCAAGAACTCTTGCAAAAAGAATAAAGAAAGATCACTGTAAAGAGAGCACCATATCTCACCAACAGTAAATGACATAATTTCTACACTGAATGGTACCATTGTGTTTCTGAAGCTTGATCTCATCAAAGGATATCACCAGCTGCAACAAGCTTCTGCTTTCCCTCTGCCAAATGTTTCAGCACATACTGGTCTGAGATGGTATGAAAAGCTAGCATCTGGAGTTTATTCAGCCTCTAAAATTTTTCAAGATATGCTTCTATGTATTATTTTAGTACACCTACAGTATCTTTTGTGGCACCAATGACTTCATAGAACATGACATAATCCATAAAGCTGTGTTTCACTGTCTTATTTTATGAGAATTCCCCTCAGAGTAAATAGACGTGCTTCTGAAACAAAGCCATCCTTTAATTTTTGGCCTTGTGTCTTCACCCAGGTGAAGCTTTTTAACCTGAAGAAGGTAATAGCAACTGACAGAGCAACAGCTCCCAGAGATGGAAGGGAAGGTTGGGTTTTTCTCTTTGGCTAGTCCACAAATACCCATGATATTTCAACATTAAGGCCTCTTTTTATGGCATCTTGATATCCATGCATCTTTCTACTGTTTGCCTTGATCATGCAAGAAAAGTTTCGTGCACAAGTTTTTTTGACATGCCAACTTATAAACAAAATATATGATAACATGTACACCGAAAGAGGGATGCTTCTGAGGAAAAAAAAAATATTGTAAGTCAACAACTGTCATTAAGGATTTGCCTGCTTTTCACTTAGAGTTATACCCAAGCAAGCTTTAAGTCATTTATTTGCTGCTTAGGGAATGGCTATTCAAGCGCAGAATAACAGCCAAAGCATTTGCTCGGTGCCTCAGCTACATTTTGCAACCTGTTCTAAGAACTGTGCTAATAGGTTAAGAACTAAGGTTACATCGTTATGCTGTTAGCTATAGTCAAGCTAAAAGCAAAGTAATACAAGCTTTGTCTAATCTCTTCAGTCTGGGCAGATAACAGCACTTTTTGACTCAGATTTATCTGTCAATGCCACAAAGAAGTTCAACTAAGCAGAAGTAAGGAACTGATATTCTGAAGTAAGTGGGATATGCAGACCATGTACAAGACGAGTAGAATAAAAGGATATTTTTTTTTTAATGGGATTTTTACAAAGGAAGGAGTGACAAGAAAAGGGCATAATCATGAGAATGATTTGAAGTCTGTTAAAAAAATCTTACACAGAGAAATTTAAGGAATTCACCCATTTATCTCATCAAAGAGAAATTTAGAAAGCAGTTTGCCTGCGGCCTGTAATTAGGGTCGTTAAGTCCTTTTGTAAGCATTCAAGTGCATAACAATATCCCATAGTTAAAAGGGGAAGATAGAAAAAAAACCCAAATGAAAAGGATACTTATCTAGTCTTTTTGCAGAGAGAGCTTTTTGTGACAACTGATTTTCACCACTGAAGTAGCTTGCCGTGGCTTTTGGAAGATCCTCTGTCATTTCGGATGTTAAGCTTAACGTGGATGTTTTCCAAAAGATATTTGTTTAGTCTAACCACACGTCATGTACTCTGTGTGTAAACCGCTGGGGTCAGTCCTCAGTCACAAAGGTTTTGCTTCTATGCCTTGTTGGTTGCAGGGGAGAGGAAGGCTGCTGGTGAAGTGCCTCCTGTTCAACACTTTAATTTAAAAGCTTAAAATATGTAGGATGGCACTGTGACCTTGAAAACTCACAAAAATCACTGAGCATGCACCACTATCTGTGGTATTACATGAGCTAAAGAGCGGATATGCAGAAATCTTGTATTTCAAGGGCTTCAGCTGACACCTACACACCTAGGATTGCCAGGGGCTATTATCTGGACTACTTATCTTGTCACTTAATGTTCTTTTGATCATGTCATTGTATTGAAGCTGCCAACGTCTGTGTCTTGCACAAGCATCAGGAGGCATTCAAGGAGCATGAGCAGTCTGACACCAAAGATTTAGAGTTGTCAGAATCAGTCACTTGTGGGAGACAGCAATGGTGGAAGGTTATTTAATTAATGGGAAGATTTTCCAGAGGTGGCACTGTCTTAATTGTAGTATCATACATGACTGCAGTGGAAATTTTCTAGGGCTTACTTGCATTGTCTGCATTAATGTAGCTGTCTGATCTCTACTTATTTTTTTTTCAGCTCCAAGGGTCTGACCTAACAACTTGCCAATTATTCAAATTCTTCCCAAAATGGGAATTAGATGAAGACACCATTGTTAGAACTTGCTAAAAGGTCTGTGATGCTCAAGATGATCGGTGTTTGCCAGACAATGTGTGGATGGGGTTCTGGCTGACTGCATGAGAAGGATAAAGTAAGAGTTCGGAAATATTACTGCTCAGTACTTTTTGTTGTTGTTTGTTTGTTTTTTCCCTTTTTCTTTTTCCAATCCACATTAGGAGTAAACTAAGGTGTTGTTTTGTCAACAAATGCCTGTCTGTTTTTGTTCTTCCTGTGTTGGCTGTTTTTGAGGGGGCATTGCAGAACCACAGGACACTGGGGTGTAGCGGTTGCGGGAAGTTCCTCCAGGGCTGTTCTCTGTGGCCAGTTTAATGAGGATTCCAGCAGACAGGATCAGTCAGGCAACCTTGAGATGGAGGGCTGGGAAGACACCTGATATCCATCCTGAATGCTCACAACAGGACTTTTAGTCCATTCCCAGAGTAACTCAAGCTGAGGTGCTGTTCGACTCAATGAGCTGCTCTTTGCTTTGACCTTGTAAACAGGCAATTTTCATTGCTGTAGCACTTGTGATTTTGTGGTTGTCTTCTTTTTATTTGGAAGTGTTAGAACACATTGCAGTCCAACTCTGTCTTGACATCTAATTCCCTCTGGAATCAGGATCTTGTACCCTGTTACTGAGCTACCCTGCAGGGAGAATTGCAGAGACAGTAACTAGCCAAGGAAAGATCACATGCCAGCCAGGCAGTAGACTCTCAAGTTACCAATGCCAAGTAGAGAATGAGCTTGTTCTGTGTGATCCAGTTTGTGATTTTTCTCATTTCTTTAGATAGAGCAGAGACTGCAGAAAGTGACCATGTAACCACATTAGTCAATGACCCCTCTTTGTCCTCTGAAGTTTGTTAAGGGAACTGAAGAGGTAATGCTTTTGTGCTCAAGAGACAAAAAATGAGATTAAAAGCCAGAGACTTGTTTCTAAAAGTTCACCGGGGTCCTTTTTCTTTTGCTATGTGTCTCTGTTTCCCATAAACGGGCAGGAGGCTAACTGGTGTATCATTAAGCTTGTATTCCCATTTGAAATGGTTCTTCAGTAAGGGTTGGCTCTCTGGTGGGTCTTTGCTGTAATGTTTTGGTGGTGGTGGTAGCGGTGGTGCTGATTTTTCACATTTTCATTTTAATCACCTCAGAGTGACCCCTCCCCAGGGTTTGGGTGGACTTTTCACTGCCTCTGCACATATCAGAGAGCATTTCCTTGCCTGATCCGTGTGAAAGGACTTCTCCAGGAAGCCAGCACAGCTTCAATAGGGATATTTTCTTTTGTTCCTTTTGTTGTTCTGATTCTCTAGGGACTATGTTCCCTCTGTCTATCTGTCTTGCTGGGGATGTGTTTTTAACAGGCTCCTTAGCTGGGAAGTGGGTTTTCATGTGCTTTCATCTCAGGTTGCATTCATTAGTAAGAACCTTTCAAATATAATTTGGTGGAAACAGCTGAAGCTGAACTTTTGTAACCACATTGTTTATTTTAGATGGTGTTCATAATTATAAACATATTTTTATTGTGAAACATAGAATGCAAATATTCATGCGGCTTTTGTATTAATCTGTCTTGAGTTAATAATTACTTCAAGATAACTGGTTAACAACAAGTTAACTTCACCCAAAGAATCAGTGAATTACATGGTGGGGATGCAGGGATATCTTAGCAGTGACCCATGGTCCCCAGCACATTCTCTGGAGTATCCGGATAGTGGCAGACTATGCCCTCCTGGGGTCAAAGAAAAGCCTCTCTCCAACAGACAAGGTTGCATGAAGCACACCTGAGCCCTGAGGGGATCAAGAGGGCCAACACATCAGGGAAAGAGGATAATCACCCACGTGAAGTTTTCTACTCGGTGCTTAGATTTGCTGTCCTGAAGTCCAGTGAATTCCACACTTTCTGCCTTCAAGTGGGGAGGAATGAAAAACAGTGATTTATCCTTGCTTAGGATGTTCTTGACTCTCTTCTGAGATGGGGATTGTTTTGGCTCTTGGCTTGCAGCTTCTTACATGTTCAGCTTTAATTAAGACTTTGAGTATCACCTTTCATATCTTGAATGGTGCGAAAAGTCAGCTCCTGGCACTATGGTATTATTGCAAGTGATGTCTTCATTTTCAGTTTCCCATTACAGTTCTCTCCAAACCTCCTCAAATCTTTCCTTATTTTTTGATGTATTTGTGACCCTGGAACTTATTTAAAGTATTAAAGTAATAAATCCAACCACCAAAGATGCATGAGAGGAAAAGGCAGTAGTTGAAAATGTACCCTTTGATCTCTAACATCCCCTTCTACCTTTTCTTATAATAAAGAAATGTGAAATATAAAAGAAATGTGAAATATATTCTTATTGGCAGCTTTTGAATCTGAATGTAACAGATGATAGGAAATGTTCTCTGGTTTTACCTTGGTAATTTTTTGCTCATCTCAAAACACGCTCCAGGAAATTTCCTATAGGATACACTAGCTGTTTATAAAATGAAAAGTCAGATCCTTATAAATGTTTCATAAATGTGCAATGCCAGGGTAAGAAATATAAAAAAAGAATATGATACATTTTATTCTATAATTACAGGTCTATTATTTTTACTCTTTTAATAATAAGACAGTGTTCTAAGCAAGATGGTAATAGATAATTGTATGAAAGTGAGAGAAGATATACTCAGCTTCATTAGTCCAGTAAAGATAAGTGGACTTGTTAAAATTTCTGTACAGACAAATGAAAAATGTTGTTACTCAACACCTTTTCCCAAGCAAATTAATTGAGATTAAAAGGATACTGTAGGCAGTATTTATGTATATATACCAATTTTTAAATGAAATTATACTGTCCAAGATAATTCATCATGCCAAGGTGAAACACACTGGTGACTTAATTAATAAGGATTCTAATTGAATTATTTTCAATATGAATCCCGTGTCAATGCTGCCTCACTGGGGACAGAATTTTAATGCAGATCCCGCCAAGAAAGACCTTATATTCTAATTAGAGTACATGTGAATAAGAGATGAGAAAATGGAGGTAATAACAGCCCATAAGATTAAACATGGTTTGTTAGGCCTGTGATTTTTATCTCTGTAATTGGCTTTTCATCTGTATGAGGTATCATTATCAACGTTGCTGGTGAGCGGGGCGAAGTCTGCCTGGAAGAGCCCTGGGTCGACCTGACAGCTCCAGATGAATGACCGAGCTGTTGAATGGATGGATGATTGCTGCCGCCTTCTTCCCTGTGCTGGTCCTGCTCCTCGCTCCACAGCTGTCACCCAGCATCTGCATGCATCTGCTATTCCTCTGCAGAGCATGAACTATAGTATTTCTCCCCCTTTTATTTATTTATTTATTTATTTTTTAATCTGTCTGCAAAGTGAGTATGGTTCACCATACCAAGGAGCCTTCAGGCATTTTGGCAGTGATGCATCACCAGAAATTGCCCTGCTGACTTAAGTAATCATCTTACTGTTTAATGCACAAGGAATCTGTTGTGTTTAGCTGATTTAAAAGATAATCTCATAGATTTCGACTAAGCAGAAATCAGATGGGTTTCCACGGTGTGGAGCCCAGGGGAAGTCCCAAGTTTGCGTGCTCTCACCAGCTGAGCTAACAGGAAACTGCTGAGCTGTAGAAACACTTCTGCTAATTTCCAATTTGCAAGGGACATATTTATAATCATGGTCTCCTTCCTTTTTTTCACACTTCCCTCATTCAGACAGGAACCAACCAAAATTACTCTCCTCAGGCATTTCTGAGGGGCTTCAACTTAGGACACCACTTAGCTTCCTGGATGGAAGTTCATCCATGAATGTGAACCTTAGACATGTATGTGTGTGCTTTAGCACACTGATTTTTATGTTGACATTGTAGATAGCAAGAAGACAGGTGTGATAAAGCAGCTGTGGCACCCACGTTGAACCTCTTGCTGTTATTTGTTTGCATGACACCACCAAAGTCATGCTGGTGGAGAATCTGGAGGGGTTCGTCTCCAGAAGCTGTGCCACAAGTTCCAAAAATGGGGTATACATGTGTTCATTTTCAAATAGACATCTATTTTGGAACATAGACAACATTTCATTGTCTTATCACTTTTCCACCTTCTTCTAGTGGCTTTCAGTCCACTTTGCCTCTACTTGTGCTACCCATGGTAGGAAAGCATTCACACACTTCATCTTCTTAGACTTTTTAACTTATCTATGATTTTATTCATGGATAAAATAATGTTCAATTCCAACTGGCATTGCTCATCCAAAAGCAACGCATTAAAGTGCACAGGAAAAATTGTTTTCCTGTAGAGACTGCTTGATTGGAAATTGCTGTAGAGTCCTGATTAACAGCACTCTATGCTTGTTATCTGTGGAAGGCTATTTGACAGCCTGCCTGATGACGCGGTTGAGTACATGGCACACCCCATCACTAAGAATCAATCGTGGCCATTTCCCTGCATATATGTCAAAAACTGAAGGTCCAGAAGATTGAAATGCCATTGGACCTATGGTGACCCCTGCTAATGATTTCCACACTGCTGATGGTGAAGTTGCAGCAGTGCCTTCAGCATCACAGTTCTCAGCTAAAAATTAGAAAACTTTCTCCTTCTGCAGGTCTGCAGAAACTAAATTTCTTGCCCTAGCTTTAGAAAAGGCATTGGCATTGTGTTTATAATCTGCAAGCTTGTCATGTGTCTGTGTTTTAACTGTTTGCTATTGTTTCAAGTATGACTGAATTAGGTAAAGGACAAGGACAAGAAGCAATGATTTAAAAGGACAAGAGGCAATGGTTTACTAGGGCATGTGGTGGCAGATGGTACTGATTACAGGTATGTGTGTGTTGGATAGACCAGGATGTGAGTCACTGCACTGTTTACATGAGTGAAACCAGAGTATCAGGAGCAACATTTACAGAAATATCCAGTAGATCAATCAGTGAATTTAGATGATACTAAATATACATTTATAGGCTACAATTGTTCCATCATTAAAAACGTGAGGGAAAGATATTTTAAGAATAAATGAAGAGTATGCGTTTCTCATACCATATATGGCCACATTAGACAGGCACTCCAATAGAAGAGGGTTGAAAACCTATGTGCTTTTTATTTTGAGATTAAAAGGTCAGTTCTGCATCAAAATTGAGTAATTGGTTTAGGCAGAAGGAAAGGTCGGACACGGAACAGACACTCACCTCTCCATCCAGCACTGCTGAGCAGACCCCCCTTCGGAGGGACACAGCTATGGTCTTTGAGGTAGAGTAGTGGCAGCGGTGGAAATCAAGCGCGAAATTAAGTCACAAAAGGTCAAACAGAATTCTCATTTCAATCATCACAGACAAGTTTTATGGTCCAAGAAACAGGACCTTAAAGGCCTTTAGGTACATTTTTAAGAGGTAGACAACTCTCCAAGTGTGTTTCTCCCACAAAATCCCAAACAGTGTAATGAAAACAGTCCTTATTAAAATAAAGCACTTGAAGCATGTTGTCAGAACGTATATGAATCAGGGGTAAGGCTTCATGGAAGAATTTGGAACATAAATGTTAAATTCCCCTCAGCTGAAGTAGAGGTATAATGTATACAAAAGAAAATTACAAACGGAGAAAAGTGAAGTGTTTTTACATTACTGGCCAAGGGGAAGCTAACTGGGGGTGATATCCAATATGGGAAATGATGTATTTTTACAAATAATACCTCAGAGGTTGTTGAATTAATGCGTTCTTTTGCCAAAGGGTGCTTTGTGGAACATTACAAGAAGCACCTTTTTTTTGGTTACTGTGCCTTTGAAGGTCACTATAACTTAACGCATACAAAAAGCATCTACCTATGCAGACTGAACAACTCATCAGTTTAAAATCCTTCATCCTGTGGAAGAGTACCTTACTTGGAAGATATATGACATTAGGTCCTCTGTATATGATATCAGATACTATAATTTATACTGCTTCTGTGGTGAGTAGGTGACTTTTAGATTGCAGAAATGTCATTGTCTATTCCCTTTTGCAGAACCCGAGCTCTTCCGGCACCACCTCCCCCACTGGCATCCTGCCCAGGGACACCAAGATGTGTATATGTTATTTGTTCCTCCAGAGATCTTACTGTCTTCTTGAAGTATTTTCTGCCTTTACATTCTTCCCAGTTCTTGGAAGCATCTGATGGGTGTTTACCCATGGAAACAGAGCTTCTGCTTGTTTGTAAAGCAAACAAGGGAATTAAATCCATCCCAAACTTCTCCCATGTGTCCCCTGTCATCCCCTCAGATTTCTATTCCTATGCTTTTCCATGTGCTTCTTTTAATAATCAGTCACCATCACCCTTTCAATGGTACCTCCTTTTTTACAGGAGCTAGCTAACTGTTCAGTGTAAGCACATGTACTGACTGCTCTCTGGCCCCAGTTAATTTTCTTTTTCAAGCAGGGTCTGTTTCACATTGATGCTTGAAAGGAGTTAAAAAAATGTACCTACCCTTGCTTGAATTAATCCAATTTCTAGTGAGATTGGAAAAAAGAGAAGCTTCTGAAAACAGGACAAATGCTTGCCTGAACAAGAGTCCAGCATAACTGTCTATAGGAAGCAGCCACCTTTGTTTAATTGAAATATCCATGGTATTGAAGTATCATCACTACATAGTTGACAATAATCAATTGGAGGTAACAAAGATATGGTACATCTTTTCACATCAAACGCTACAGATGACAACAAAGGGCTTAGTACCTCCTTGCATTAATGGCTGACTTCTTCATGCTTTTTAATAAATTTCCAATCTACAGATAACTTTGCTCAGTTAGGTGTAAATATTCAGCTACGGAACAAATAATAGACACAAGATCTGAATACTTATTAAACAATAATTATCCAATAATTCAAGAGTTATAATTTTAAATCAAAATCTGCCGTCAACATCTTGATTTTTTATAAAATAGTAAGACACCAAAAAGTAGGGGTTTTTATCCTGTTCTTATTCTGTTTTGACTGACTTTAAGAATAGTGTTTCTTCTTTAGTTAGCAGATTTGAACAAATATTGCTTGCATCACAATTAAAGTTTGACTGATTTCACTATAAACAAAAACCTAAGAAATACTAACTTCTGCAAAGAAACATCAGTGATCAGTAAAGTGCTGTATTACAGGAAAAAATAAAGCTGGTAAAAGTTCCATGAGAATTTGACTGGATCCACTTCTAATTCCCACAGTCTGATTCAAACTAAAATGTGGGCTTTGACAACTAAAACAATGCCACAGAATAAAAAGAAGCTCTCACTGGAAGAGATGGACTTGACCATGGATATTTTAATGAGGGGTCACGCTTCTATACCAGAGATAATAATCCCCTTTCATGGGTGAGATATCTTTTATTTCATCATGAAAGCTAAACTTGAGTATTACATTTGTTCACATTCAGTTATGGGATCCGAGTGTGCAATACTGCTTTGTCGTCCCCCGAGCTGTGCTTCGACTCACAATGCGAATGTCACACTGGGAATGGGTGACTTGACATTGACAAGTGATTTCTTGGCTTTTAGAAAAAAAAAACCTCTCCACATGACAGGTCCATCACACTATAAGGCAATTGTGCTCTTTCACTCTCTGTCTTATATAGCAAGGCACACCACAAATAAAATACTGCACAGGGCAAGGATCAGAAGAATAATGTTTTTCCTTAGACACTAATAATCTTTTTATTTTTCCACTGTGCATTTGTTTAACTTAATCACTTATAAATTAACAGATTTATGAATCACTTAGGGCAGTCTACTTATTGTACATCACCATATATATTGATAATGCCATGAGAATATTAAATGCAATTATTCATAATGCTATGCTGTGGAAGCTTTCTCAAGTAATTAAGTCCCTGATTTAAATCCCACTGAAATCTGTAATACAAAGGGTGGATTTCATGAGCTTCGGACCAGTTGTGGTTTACAGTACTCCTGGTATTCTAGTCCTGGACTTAGCTTCTTGGTGAGTATAAGTGCTACATGATGATGAAGAATATGCATTGTGAGCAAGTAATTTCACCCAAGAGTTTACCCAGATGCGTGCATTATTTTTGTAAGTTCACAGTGTGAGGTTATTGGGCCATATAATTTATTAATTTTTGTCCAGTCAGAGCATATCAGAATTTCATGTCCCTAAACTAGAAATGATGAGCAGAAAGGAATGTGCACTGATTGCAATACTCTGGACAGAAACAACGAAGTCAGAAATGAATGCAATTATCAGTTCTTGGTGTTTTTTTTTTCATTTCAGACAATTCTTCACATTTGTTGGCCCCATTGATGCCAGGGCATTTATTATCGATTTGAATTGGTGAATCAAATCTAAATGATGCCCTTTGTTTTCTATGTTATACTTACCTGAATACAATGAGCCAAAGATGTAAAACAAGTTCTCTGGAAGTATTCTAGTTTCATAAATGTGGAAATGGCAGATCTTTCTCATTCAGTGTACCTGTATGAATTAAAAATTTTGAGAGTTAATAATTCCATATAGAGGATTTCAGAGATCTAGCAGTGGAATGGAGAAGTTAAAGGAAGAGAAATTCAAATGGAAAAGAAATATCCGTTGTAGAATTTGGCCATTTTTAAATTTGTCTTTTCAGTTTGTAATTTCAATGGTATCATTAGCGTAGAGTCACATCACTATAACAATAAACAAACCTAGTATAAAATAATTACTTACAAACTATTCATTCATGTTACTAGTTCTGGAGAGCTCTGCAAGTTTTAAAAATGTACTCCCTTCCTTTTGATCAGAAATACTGCAAACAAATTTTAGGGAAAAAATTTATTTGAATTAATAACAGCACAGTTATTAGAATGGAAGTTAAAAGACTTATGCCTCAAGTTATTCTTGCAAGTTACATGCAGGGCATTTCTTGTAAAGTTCAAAATCCAACCATGACCGTTACTGAAGACTGACCCAGCGGGAAGTGTTGCTCTTTGCTCCAACATGTGCAAAAGAACTTAACCTGTGTTGATTTTTTTTTTCCCAAAGCTTGCATTTTCTGTTAGGTTGCAATTCTATTCTGAATCCCACATCAGTCTGAAACTTTCTTTTCATTTTCTGTACCACCTCAAAATCTTTGCAGCATTCTGACAACAAAACACATCTTAATGTTCAGGGTTGCATGACGGGTACTGCCTAAATTGCCTCTCTTGTCTGAGCCAGGGTAAACCCTGGTTCCTGGGCCAACTGTAAAAGTCTGTTATGGTGTATGTCCCAGGTTTGTTGCACTGGAAATGGCTAACTGCAGAATGGATGTCAGGAGTCAGATAACATGTATATAGCATGGATAATCAGAGGACTAGGGCTAAAGATCAGACAGCCTCAAGATCTGCCCAGCGTGTAAGGAGGCTGGTTAGCAAAATGCTTTGACATCCCAATCACACGCATAACAGAGCACCAATATAATGCACAGGACCAAGTTCTGTCACTGCATTTTTAAATGCACATTGCAAAGTAGAGCAACAGAGCCCTAAACACTCGTCACCCTTAATTTCACAGATTTTACTTTAGATTAAGGTTTCCTTACAAATTCCTTGCAAGAAATCAAGCACATTCTGAATTAATCTTGGGTAGAAGTGTGAATTTTATTACCGGTCAAAATACCTCCTGGTCTGCTTGCAATACTTGCATGTGGGATGAACGTACACATGTAACATGGAGCCAAGGTATGCATTGTCACTTTCAAAGCCAGAAACGCCTGTGTTACGTATGACATATTACTGCAGGTAGTGGCAAAATACAGGATGATTCTCTCTTTGTTAGCACAAAACATCTTCTTAGAATCATAGACTCATAGAATGGTTTGGGTTGGAAGGAACCTTTAAGGGCCATGTAGTCCAACCCCCCTGCATTGAGCAGACATCTTCAACTGGATGATGTTGCTCACAGTCCCATCCAACCTGACCTGGAATGTTTCTGGGGATGGTGCATCTACCACTCCCAGTGCTTCACCAGCCTCATCGTAAAATATATCTTCCTTATATATAGTCTAAATCTTCCTTCTTTTAGTTTAAAATCTTTACCCCTTGTTCTGTCACAACAGGCCCTGCTAAAAAGTTTCTTTCCAGATGAAAGGGTATTACAATTTCCTCTCTTCTTTGTAGCATTGTCATGTGTGACCTTTGGCACCTCCTAAACGTGAGAAGTCTTCTCATAATACCATACCATGTTGAAGATGCATAGGCACATTAACTATTCATTCTAGATTTGGTTCTAAAAGTGCTAAGCAGGGGCTCTGGTTTCATACAAACCATGGCGGCCAGATAGTCATGAGTACATTATACAGCCTATTCCTTGCCAGCAACGAGAGCACCATTATCTGCCCTAAGGTCTGGCCACTGCTGGGGAACTAATCAATTTCTTTTATTAGATTTATTACTAATGTATGAGGGCCTTTAATCCAAAAGCACAGACTCTTCTTGTTTCCAGTTAAGGTCAGATGGGGTCCTTTCCAAGGCACATTCTGTTTAAAACGTTGGATATCACCTAACAGTATTTTACGTGCCGGTAAGTGGGGAGTATTCCTTCTAAATCCTGGCTATGTGGTGGGGTCTTGTGGGCAGAAGGAACCAATAGGTCAGATCGAGCAGTCTGACCTCACAGGTTTTAAATTTCATCCAGCATCTCCTAAATGGAGTGTATTAACTTGGGCTGGAGTTTCTCAGCCTGATTACTAATCCAAGGTACTAAATTACTGCCTATCATGGGTGGGTAACAGGAGCCAACTCAGACACCTCAAACCCTAAAAGCCACTCCGAAGGAAGGAATGAATGGATTGAGTGGTCCTTTGTATTGGGGAAGTGGGATCTAAAATCCTTCAAATGCCCCTGGAACTCTGGCATTGAGGGAATTTCCTTTTAGCCCTCAAATCTAGCATCTCCTTTAGCTCTGTGCATGCAGGTGGTGCAGGAGACCCTGAAAGGATGGCTGACATCATGTGGGTGCTCTGTCCTCTCCCAGGAACCATCTACCCCATCAGCTGCTGGAGGATGGGGACAGAAAATAGCATTAAAGCTAGAGAAAATAATTTTTTTTCCTGCCTCCTGAGGGCACCAGGAAGGGAAATGCAGTTATAGCTATGGGAACAAGGCATAGCAGCTTTAAACATAGTCTGACCTGTCTGTCCGTGAGAAATGGACTCTTGGCCAATTCTTTTGATAATGTCAGGAGGGAAATGGAAAAATTTTACAAATTGCCCTGTAAGGTTTAAAATAAAACTCTGAGTTTGAAAATGACATTTTCATTTAAACTTCACTGCAAAATAAAGGCATTATAATACTTCTAAAATAAAATAAAATATTTCATTTTATTAGATTCTTCGTTTTGGCATAATAACATGTTCCATTTATTCTGAATGATTTTTTCCCTTGATTTATGTTACATGGTGTCATTTTGGCAGAACGAAAAATATTTAATATTTGTTCCATCCCGACTTTTGTGCTTTGAAACCTGCCATGAAAAGCCCCGTATGGCAGCTAGGTGGCATTACTATTGTTTCTACTGGGTTTGCTTGCCATTCCTTTTGTTATGGAAAGATTGCACTACCTCTGTTTCCACAGATTGAGTTTAGAGCACATTTCCAAGCAATTATTTATGATGTTCCCTAAACTCTTCCCTGAATTGCTGCTTTCTAAGAAAAATCTTCTGTTTTCTAGGAACAGTCTTTCTTTTTTGTTCCCAAAGATGAACATTGTATTATTTACAGTGGTTGCAAACACGATCATCAGAACTGCTAGTGAATGGTTTCTTATAAGACTTTTCTAGCTTTCTTTTTTACTGTCATTTCAGCTGTAAACAAGGTATTTCAGTTAGCTAGTATTTCTGCAATACTGAGACTTAACGTAATGCTGAGTAAGCAATAACCACTATTGTTATTTTGCACGTGAACTCAGTGCCCTCATACTTTTAAAATCAATTATATCCTCTGCCAAAGGGGATATATAGGCAGCCCAATGGCTTCATGTGGCTAGCTTAGAAATATACAGAATAATCCCGGAACCGAAATGATCAAAACGCATGTATGCCCCTGCTTTCCTTGCAGACATATTCCCCTTTTGATAAAGCAGTATTTGTCGCAAGAGCTGTCTCTATGGTAGAGGCAGTGGGTCTCCCAGAAGAAACTGCACTGAAAACCAACTGGGCCCATTTCCCTAAGGCAAAAATATTCCCTGAATACAATAAAAAGAAATTGTAAAACTGTGCCTCCCATCTGGCAGCCTCAGATATAAAAATATCAAAACTTCTAGGAAAGATCTGTTAAAGGATCCAGCCCAGAACGTGCTCCTTGAGGTTCCTCTGGAAAAATCAGAAGATAATAGAAAGGTGATTCTGGTTGGGAGTAAGGGAAATTTCCATGGAAAGGTAATTGTGGGCTCAGGGAAACTTCCATCATCAAATCTGAAAACATGTCTTTATCCTCAAGTAGGATCAAGGATAAATGGAAAAGCTGTTTGGGAAAATACTGCCAGTGCTACTCTGTATTGCAAGAGAACTGCTGCCTTCCAGCATGAACGCCAATAAATGGATTGGATGGGTATATTTTGTGGCATCCTCAAGCACACCAAAAAGACAAAAGCTTTGTTGAGCTAGGAGGTGAGTCTTGTCTACAATTTCCATTGAGATGGGTGCAGGAGCTACAGTAGCTCAACCAATCTTCAGCTGGCATTGAGTGTGCAGAGTGAACATGGTTTGTACGTAAGAGGAGTCTATAGCAGGATCCATCATTGAAGAACACAAGGCAAAGTGGGGATGATCACACTGATGTCCTCCTCTTGGGATGATTACACTGACATCCTCCCCTCTTCCTCCTGCCTTGCACCAGATGCAAGAGGGGAAGAGAGGACAGCTCTGTCTGCTGCTTTCCAACCTCTTCTGTGGTGTTTTTTTTAGTTTTTTTGTTTGCTTGTGCTTTTGTCTGTTTGTCTGTTTGTCTGTTTGTTTGTTTGTTTGTTTTGTTGTTTTTTTTTCCCACTGGGGGGCATCACTGTAGAGTTTTGCTCAAGCCTTCTGAGAAGGGAGCACTTTGTCCATCTTGGATCCATCCATTTTTCCTCCCCTTGCTCCCAGCCCTCAAAGGACGATGCTGCTCTGCAGATCAGAACAACGTGCTTGACAGAGCGTGCTCACCAAACTGCATGTTGGTGAACAGTGATCTTGTGAGAGGTTTCCTCATTCATTACCGCTGGATGGTTAAATGGAGACCCTCGGTGGGTCACTCTGGTTTTCCCCCTGCAGCTTGGATAAACAGTGAGGAATTGCTTTCAGGAAGCAGCAGGAAAGTAAAACGCTATTATCACAATAAACAGTGAATGTCAGGCTGCTCTTTTGCAACAGTTGTTTTGGTTAGGGACAGCATGACATCCAGTTAAGACCTACTCTTTTCTGTTAGCAAAAGGACTTTCCTACCTTTTGCACAAACCGTATGGATCAATATCAGTGGATTTGTTAAAAGTAACATGCATTTGTTGTCTAGCATAATTTGAAACTAAAAGCAATTGCATTGGTTATGAATATAGGCAGATATTCAAATGTACACCCACACTCTTGCCCTTTGGTGGTACAGAAGCAGTGCTGGGAACTAATCACAGGCCCACCAGCCAGGCCAAACTATGCCTAGCAGCTCCTCAAACCCAACGATGGGCTTGGGAGTGTAAAATCTCCTCTGTTCTCTCCAGCTACACCCTTTTGTCCAATAAAACCATACATTCTTCCCAGCCTTCTGCAATCCCAGATACGGGGAAGGGCTTTTAGTGTGGGTATCCATTTGGCACAAGTTAAAGCAGCAATAAAGCTCTTCTGCCTTATATCTAAGACAAATTAATTCTACGATTCCCTTGTCAGAAGGGAAGTTTACAAAGTCACTCATAAACCTGTCTTCTTTATCTGCTTTGTCCATAACTGACAAACCCACCCATTTTACAAATTTGCCCTGTGACTCAGAACCCATCATGGTATTTCTGTGTTGGTTAAATACCTTGTTCTCATTTACATCACTGTGAATCAGTAAAATCAATTGATATTTTTACTTACTCTCTGTCACTGGATGCAGAATTAAGAGAAGGGTAACAACTTATGCTATTAAAGCAAAACTACTAATGGTAAACATTCAGGGCAGTAAAGGCAGGAAACAAACTGAATTTAGATCCTGCATCCATTTTAGTGGGAAATGACATTAAATCCTTCTGTGTTGCTGAAGCAAAAAGATAACGACTGAAAGATTTTGGTTTATCTAAATTGTAACAAGTAAATAAGCAAGTTTGAGTTTTGTAAGAGTTCATCACAGCTGGCTGGACCCTGTGACAGAAGTAGCAGACTTGGGGTGCATCCAGGATACATGTCGCACTCTGGTGCCTACAGCAGAGGTTTGGTTAATACTGTTGATATCTCTTAGCGAGGAGGACCACTGCTATGAAAGCTACAAGGAAAACAGTTCTTGGAAAGATTGTGTCCTCCACTGAATTAGGAAAGCTGGTGAACAGACCAGAAGAACCTGAAGGAAACCTTTGATGTTTTTAAGGCTAAACACCTTTATTTTCAGTGGATAGAGAACGCTCCTTTGTGCTAACCCCCGAAGGTATCAGAGAACACATCACAGTCCAGAACAATCACAAAAATGGCGAGATTTAGCAAATAGATGTGCAGAAGGGAACAAGAAAAAGAAAAATAACAAAAAAGAAGTTGAGCTTATTTGGATCTGCTCCTGGAAGTAAATTTTGAGCCAAAATGAATATAGTGTACTAAGTACACAGCACTTACAATACAAATTTAGGAGCTCACACGTATGTAAAACAATATATGCCCACCAACACAAAAAAACCCCAAACAGATCGCACCCTAAATGATCACCACAAATCTGATTTAAAACTGACAAAAGAAAATTATCTGCTGTGTTGTCTATATGTTTTAAAGTGAATGAGTTGTTGTATTATTTGGATTTGTCTATGCATTTATTTTCTTTTTTTTTTTCAGAAAAACCAAGCACATTAACAAAGGTGGATATGTTCAGATTCCAGGTCATACTTGCCAAAGCACACAGGCTTTCTTCATAGATGTTGAGTTTTCTACAGGACCAAAATACTAGCTATTCCAAAAGAAAACTGACATGTAACATGACTCCAAGGTGAGAAACAAAAATGACTGAACTTTTGTATCATCCGAATATACATTTTTTAAAATACCCTTCTGTAATGCTTTCTCCCCCATCCCATCTTTTATAGCTTGCAATTTTGCTGATTTCTTCTACCAGTAGAATTTTTTTGGCTGTCATTATAGAACTTCCAGAAGTTTGTTGTGAACTTGTCCTTTGAAAAATACTTCTCTTTGAAGTGTCACTTTAAAATGCATTATTCCTATAAGAACAGCTCCAGCTTATAATTTAAATTCAGTTAAGCTTAGCTGGTCTTCTACAATACACAGTATCTTCTTATTCAGGATTTTTCAGGATTTTGATTAAATTATAGCTTTCACTTGCCTTTAAATTAAAATAAGAAAAATGTTTGGTTTTTTTGTTCCATTTATTTTCCAAAAAATATACTGAAAATATTTTATTTTTCAGCTCAAGTAATGAAGATGTCTACATATGCAAATAGGTTAAAATAAGTCATATTATGGTCTAAACCTCACAGAACCACAGTCTAAAGTTATGATACCTCTGAATTTTTGATAATATCTCTCTCTTCCATAGAATAACCCCTTCCAAAGGGTTATTCAAGGGTATACCTTTCAGAAATAACTGAATAATTTAGGAGAGCAAGTCCCATTGCAAGGCGAAAGTGATCCTTAAATAAAGACTCTGAAAGCCCATAAGAGAGAATTCAGAAAGCTTCAGCTTCTTCTTGCCTGTTACTAGGTTTTGAACTTGAAATTGAAGTGCTTTGAAATAAAGACAAACGAGCAGCCTGAGGGAATGCCTTCTCCTGACAGTGCCTTTGGGAGTGTGTATTCTCACGAAACAGAGTCTTGGCTTGGCTGCTTGCCCGCATTTGATGGCTGCACTGATAAGATGAGGTCGTAACATTTGGGAATGCTCTGACTTGAAATAATCAAAGTATCTTCCAAGACTAAAACTATGGAGTAACAACAAAAGAAAAACAGTTCTTAAAGAGGACAAAAAGTACCGGTAAGATGGACAGGAACCATGGGAAAAAGGAGACTTATGGGGAGGTAGAAAATGACAGGAAAAGATGAGACAAAAAATACAAGACCTGTAGAAAAGAAGAATGACAGCAAACATGGTAAAGGGAAGAAAATCAAAGGTCTCCGGGAGAAGAAAAAGGAGAGAAGCAGATATGATGCATGTGCTTCATGGGAGGAATGTGTAATGGGAAAAGACAAGCTTCCCCTGTTAAAGATATTGAGAGCCAATTGATGAGCCTTGATGGGAAACCAATTAAGGTAATAACGACAAGACTTGAGGCAAAGTAGCGATAGAAGAATTGCCTTGATGAACTGAGGCAAAATTGGGTTTTGGCCTCTACGAAAAGAGTATTAATTCCCCCATGGGATGGAAGATGAAATCTCTGAGAGTTTGAAAGCTGGTGTTACCTTCCCAGAACTGTAAACATTGACCTGCTTGATCATGTTTAAGCTGCAGAGGAAGAATCACTGTCAATGAGGAGATGATGGAGTGCTCTCCTATTGAGTGTGCAGGTGACACCAAGCCAGGGTAATGAGAGGACACCCTTGAGAGCAAGGCTGCCACCACAAGAGTCCAGGCTGGGGGAATGTGCCAACAAGAGTTGTAACAAAGTCAACAGGGACAATTCCCACAACAGGGTGGTTGGAACAAGATAACCTTTAAGTGTCCTTCCAACCCAAACCGTTCTCTGGTTCTGTGAAATGCAAAGGCCTGTGCTGGGCAGTGAGAGCCTCTCCAAGGGAATAGATACTCAGGTTTGGGATCTCCAGATCAGTAAAGACCTGGATAAACCAGAGTGAGGTCAGGGAAAGTCCCCACACTGGCCAGGAGGGGCTGTGGGACTGGATCTGATTCAGACTTGGTAGAGGGGAGTGTCAGCAGCCCTGGAGCCCATGAGGGGGGGATCAAGGAGACAGAAATAAACCCTTCATAGCAGTGTGAGTAACTGGGATTTTAAGAATTTCAATAAATGAGTAAGAATATTTCCACACCTCATGGATTAAAAATTTTCCCATGACAGTGAGATTTGTGTTAAACATCAAGCTACACAGCTTGAAACCCTCATGAAAGTTTTGCAAGAACATTGATGGAAGACTAGGCTGTCCCCTTCTTACATCAAATATGTAGTTATAATGGCAGTTACAATTTGACTGTGTGCTGTAATTTCATCAGACACTTAAAAATACATTATAGTAATTAATTCTATACTTATCCATGAATGTCCAGGACATTCAGAACATGATTTCCAGCTGTATGGCCAGGAAACAAAAAAGTCTCACCTCCAAAGAGCTGCCATGTACATTTCACAGCATAGTCTAGACAGCAGTAAACAATAGCATGTGGAAATCCTGCCTTTCATTATTTTTCAGGACATGCTATTAAAAAACCAGAGTTTGCTAGCCTCTTTGGTGAGTAAAGCAACGCTGTACATGATGTTTAGCATGAGAAACAGGCAGTCCTTTATTTGCGTATTGCACAGTACTTACTGGAGACACAATTATTTTCTATCAGTGTTAGGGTTTCTATGTTTGTGCTGATTCACTTCCACTCAAACCAACAGAAGGAGAAGGGTGGAGGAGTGACCTGCCTTATTTTTAATGGTGGATTATGCATTTTCACAAAGAGCCTGATGCAAAGCCCTTTGTCTAAAGTGAATTGAAAGGCTTTTACTCACTTTGATGGAAGTTGTATCAGGTCCCGAGAAGAATAAAAGTCTTATGAAAAGCTGCTGCTGCTGCTGTATTTAGAGAAGTAATTAATAGGAAGGTTAGAGAGAGATCAAAGGGCTACGGTGGGTAATTAGAAAAGTTGGGGAAATTGCTTTTTATAAAACAAAACCCATCCAAAGAAGGAAAATATAAAGCTGTGCGTTGCTGTCCTCCCAAACGAAAAATATGTTTCTTATTTCTGTTGCAAAACAGGCTCAGAAAATAGACTATAATTTGTTTCTCTCTGCTACTTTAGCTAGTCATGGTAAAATTCAGTTATGCCAATAAGAGGCAATAAGAGCGACCTAGACAGATGACTGCTTACTTGCTCTTTCATTAGGAGAGCAACAGTGAGAGCCCATTTCACTGCAGGCGGAGAATTAGAGGATTAGGTTCATTTGCTGCACTTTTACTTTGGACTCCATGTGGTCCCCATCTGGAGCCGTCGGAAGAGGAGAGCTTGACAACACATGCTCGCCAGCTCGTTTCCACTTTGTTTTCGCTAACGTGGCTCTCAGGCTCGAAGCGGTGACACGAACCCTCCCGGGGCTGCCCTGGCCACCCCCAGCCCAGCCCAGCCCTGTGGTGGGTCGGTGCCGCAGCCCACCCCGAGCCCCTCCGTGCGGGCGCCCATCCTCGCTTCAGGCATCTTCCCCCCCTCCTCAGGCTTCCTGCTGAACTTGAAAAGAGAGGTATCTGACAGCGGGAAGGATCTTTTCCTTTGCAGAACGGGCTTTTATTTTGGATTTTGCACAGTAGGTAATTTCCGGGCAGGGGTGGGGGCGGGGTTGGGGTTCTGCTGTGGAAACCAGGCTGCAAAATGAGATGCTCACAGCATCTTCCTCAGGGTCCTGCTCCCTGTCCCCAGTGGCTGCCTCCCCAGCCAGGATATCCGGGAAGGGGTTTTACAGCTGCCCAGAAACACCACGTGGGGATGTATGTCCCAAACACCAGCTGCCATTTACTGGGGGGCCCTGCTACCAAAGGAAGGACTATTGTCCTGCAGCAGGAAGGGGGATGAACCCAAGACAGTGTGTGAATATAATGTGAGGTCTAGTTAATAGGCATGGTCTGGGGATGAGTTACATGGGATCAGGCATATGGCCTGCAGGAAAGACAACAGATGGCATGAAAACCCACTCTTCTCTCCTTCTTCCTCAAGGAGATCATACTGATGGGAAATATGCCAAAATTTTCCAGAGTCTCAAAGCCTGAGTAAAGAGTTATTACATTTCCATGAATCAGAAAACAAGTATTTTCAGTCTGTTTCAATCACAGTGGCTTCTCCAGCTGTAGAAGACTCCACACATTTGCTTCATATGGTAACCTCGAACCAAGGAGACATGTAGCTTTTACAGCCAAGAGTGCCATTTGTCTGCTCCTAC
Source organism: Tringa solitaria (assembly GCA_026413425.1). Lineage (NCBI taxonomy): Eukaryota > Metazoa > Chordata > Aves > Charadriiformes > Scolopacidae > Tringa > Tringa solitaria. The sequence continues at coordinate 73,976,763 of JAOXJM010000019.1, forward strand.
ATCCAAGACAATGAAAATCCTGACACTGCGATGCTACCACTTGTCTATTTCTTATTTCACACCAGTACGAGGTAGCGCACCCCCTGGGGAAGGTGGAGTCATCAGGTTTGCAATCTCTTACTCCATGTTGATGACAGCCACTTGCTTCATTCTCCCCTTTTAAAAATGTGTTCATTTTCTTCTGTTCATGAACGTTTGTGCTTGCGTGCTGCTGTGTGGTCCCACCTGGTCTCACCGTCTACCAAAGCTGGTTCAGACCTCCAGAGCCAGCTGAGTGAGGCCCGCAGCTCAACAGGACAAGGAGGTGCCTGTGCTGTAGGTGGCACTCTTTGATCCGACTCAGCCAGAGACCAAGGGCTGGCCTCTGTTAGCCATCACACTGCAGTTGGAGGTGATGTCTTTCCACAGAGACATAAAACAGAGGTTCAGGCAAATTGCCATCATTAAAAATGCCACGGCACTTTCCCTGCAACAGTAGGAGTGTTACCTCCAGCGCTCAAGCCAAATTTTGAGTAATTTACATGCTACTTACCTAGAATTCTCCCGGTGGTTTCAACTAGATAAGGCAATTTAAGTTTTTCTGGTCGCTGCCACGTTCTGCGGTGCTGCTTTGTGTTGTTACACAGCTGTTGCATTTCACCTCGAGGTGGCTGTACAGCAGCTGTTGACAAAGTGATTCTACATTTACAACATGTGTAAGTGTGTTGGTGAAATTTGTAAAGCATGTCGAGCGCTTTCTGGATTAAAAGCAAGACGCGCATGCAAATGTCTTGTAATTACCATTAAGCACATCTTCCTCCAAAGAAGTAGTTTGCAGAACCGTTAGCCTTAATGGGAGCTGCAAACATGCATCTGAAAAGGGTTCTTAATTCTCTCAAGGCATAATAGCCACATCAGTAAAAGATGTGTTCATAGAAAATGGCTCTATTCATGTGGACTTATCAAAGAAAAGCTTCAACTATTTTGCTCTGTACAGCAACTTCAAAGAGGTCTTCATTCATTCACGTACTACAAACTGGCCTCGTTGAGGATGGACGCTGAGTAAACACTGAAAGGGAGAAAATAAGATAAGGCGCATGGGAGGTTTTACAAAGAGAGAACACATTTCGCTCTTCCCACTGCCCTACATGGGTTTAAGTGCCTGACCGTGAGCCCCCAATTTTGTTATTGTTGAAGTGCCTTTGAAGCACTCTGCAAGCTCTTATATTCCAAGGAGTCACAGGAAAGGACGTTGCCGTTTTTTTTATGCAGTTCACCACTTCTTAATGGACTTCATATGGTCTCTGCTTTTTCAAAGCAGCCTTCCTTATCACGACAACAGCATGTCTCTGTCTTCTCTGCAAATCTTCATAGTAAATTTATTGTTTCTTCCTCACCAAACCCATATACGCATAAATCTCCCTCCAATCCTGCAAAGGCATGTGAAGCAACAACCTCAGTTAACTATTAATTCAAACAGCAACAGTATAAGCATAAAAATGAACTTCCAATCAACTGCATCACTTTCTGTTCTGGTATATCAGGTCCAAAACAAGCTCAGAATCCAGACTTCACACTGAAGGAAGTGGGAACATCTTCAGAGCCTTCATGGAAATGCTGTACCAGACTGCAGCACGATCATGCTTAATGGCAATTATTCCTGCTTTGTTACCTCCTGTTTGTGAGGCAGCATCAGGAGCAGAGCCCAGGCCTGACCTTTGGGGCACATGATTTGTGGTGATCTCAGGGGACCACAGAGCCATGAGCAGAACAGAGGTGCTGAGCAGCACCATCTGGTCTCTTGGACTTTTTGGTCTCTTGGACTTTTTAAAGTCTTTTGGACTCTTGGTTTGAGTCTCTTGGAGTCCTGTTGGGTTTTTTTGTTTATTTTATATTTTTTTTTACAAATGAAAAACATTCTATGTATGACTAGGGGATGAATTAACTGTTAACTTTGACTTCAGTGTATAGAAAAAAATAGACATGAATGGTCCTTGACAATATGGTCCTTGACAATTTCAAGGTATTGTATTATTCATCTAATCCTGTTGTGAAAGCAGCAAAGCTACAACATCTTTTACAGCTGTGTGTGTGACCTGAGACAACGAGACTTGACTTCTTGCTGCTAGGCTTAAAAAAATAACATAAAATAAAATTTAAAAAAAAGAATGGGCTTATTATCTTCTTATCAGGCTCTTCCTCTAGAAGTAGCTGCTCACTTTGTTTGAAGGAGACCAACTTCCGCAATTCAAAGCCTGAAACCTTCATCTGAACCTGATGCTACAGCTGGGCAGGATTCTCATCTGTGCTTGCTGACAGCATTGTGCAGATATCGCAATATTTGACCAAGCACTGATTGGGCTTGGGGGTGAACACGCTTAGGAAGAAAATTAGAGTTTTCAGCTTACATGTAAGTAATTCACATTGATGAACAAATGTATAAAAATGGGGTTATTAATGTTTTTTAAGGAAGTGCATTTTCATTGTTTCTGTGTCCAGACAGCTTGATGTTGCTGTCCACACAATGTCTGCAAAATAGTTTACATACCAGATAGCTGTAAAATAATGTAATTACTATGTAGAGATATTTACTATCTTATTCAGAACAACAGAGAAATTATAAACCTAATACAAAGTTGGCTTAAGAAGATAAAAACCAAGTATTTCTTAGTCATATCCATTGAATCTAAATTTGCTGGGTTCTTGTGATAAACAATCTAAATTTGGTTTTCACTGGCACATTCAGAACCAAATGAGCAGTACTTTGTCAAAAAATGGACAATGTGACCAGAGACTGACAGTGCCAAACAACCTTCATCCTGACACCAAAATACTGAGCGCAGGTTTATCACAAGGACCCAGCACCCACCAAACCACTGGTCCTTCAGGTGGCTCTCAGGTATGTGCCTGGTGGGGACGTTCAACCTGGGCATCCAGGCTAAACTCTGACTGAAGTGAAACCCCTCAAAAAGTACCATGTAGGTGTGCAGGTGGCCTCAGCACCATCTGTTTTGATTTATTGTGCCAAATCACTTGTTAACACGGAGCTGGTGGGGAGGATGTCCTGTCTCTGTCTTCTCGTGGAGCCTAAAAGGAGAATGGGGAAACACCAAAAGGAGTTGGAGCAGGTAAGGTGCAAAAGTCTGCTACGGAAGGTCCAAGCTGCAGCAGACGCAGCATGTCTGCAATGCAATGCTGAGACAACACAAACACTGCTAAGGGGTTAAGATCTCTCTGAAAACCTTAACTTTTCTCAAGAACCATTTATCATTTATATGTGAAATCCAGGCATGGTGCAAACTCACAGGGACTAATGCACGCTGACTACCAGCACCTTCTCCTCATCCAGGAGCGCTGTGGACATCTCAGACGTTTGAAAGGTACTTTATTCTTTCAGTATGTGCAGATTTTATCTGAGCCTGTACTCTTCCATGCACAAGATCACTAGCTCAGTGAGCAATGCTGATATGTACATCATATTAGAAGCACGATTATCTTATTAATATCTTTTATTTTACTGCTTGTTTTCTGAAAACTTGTTGCTGAAATCTGAAATTGTCCTCTCTGGAGTTGTCTGTGCAGAGAAACACTGATTTCTTGGTCTACAGCCAGGCTGGCTGACTGCCCATTTCTAAGTATGGGAGACTAAAGTGGATCTTTCAAACTTGAATTTAAATTTAAATACTCTTTTAGCTGCATAGGAATGAGATCACTTCCTTAGTTAATAACTACCAGGGATTCTGGTTTACATTGCTTGGTGGAAAAAAGAATTAAAATTGTAGACATTATTAGCTGCACAGATTTCTGAGAATTTCTCATTTTATTCTGATATGATTTAAAAAAAGAAAAAAATGTTCCATGAATGGCAAGCATTCTATTTTTTCAGGTGGCTGGAATGTATATTAATAATTTACATCATAAGGAAAAAAGAAATATAAATGACATTTCATGTATTACTAGTCACTGACTGATTTCTTCTCTTTGTCTTAGTTCATATATTAAATTAATGTGGAAGTCTTTCACTTAGTAGAATTAAGAAGCAAGATGCCACACTCAAGAAGAGCATCCAGGCAGATCACAAGGTGACTTTGCTTCAGGTGTTAAAGCAAGCTTTAAATTAACTGAGCTGGATATCTCCATCCAGTGTTGTGCTGTATCACTTGAGCCTTCCCTTCCTTGCACTGTCCACACACACCTACCCACTGTATCGCATCATTTGAAAGCCAGCCCAGAAACATATGATTGTTTTCAGCCATCATTCTTTTTTTTAAAAAAAAAAAAATTGTGAAAAAAAATATTCTAAGGAATGCTTGCAAAGTCCCTGCTACTTTCACCCACATAAATAATCTACAAAGCATCTCTCTATCTAGACAGTGTTTCTCAGACAGCAAGAGGTAAGAAAATGTTTTAATCCATCTGTTAGATTCTTCTTCCTAATTCCTGAAGTCAGATGTAGTACAAAGAAAAGGCTGGTTACACAGAAAGGCAGAATCAACATACAGGAAGAACACACATTTCAGAAATAAAACTGAAAAAAACCCCTATGCTATGGATTTCACCTATTGGTAAAATGTTCTTCCTTGGTCATTTATTAAACCAAGCTTCGTTTTTACCTTTTTTTTTTTTTCCTCCTGTTAGTTTTTGGCTTCTTTGCCCTACAACTACAGTGCAGCTTATTTTACTGTAACTTGAAGGAATGATATAATAGCAGCCAAGAAAGGAAGTTGAGCCCCTTACTAGCATTTCTCTGCGTCTCACCTTCATTACAGAATAACTTACTTCTGGCTGGGCAAGCCTGTGAAGCTTGGTTTGCCTTTAGAGGGAACTTTGAAGCTACTAACATCCTTGCAAACTGGGTAAGTGTTGCATTATGGTGGCTTGCTAGCCCCAGATAGAGCTCTTATCTGCTTTGCACTTCAATAACAACCTCAAAAAAAATTCAAATGCCCTTAGCAGGCAAGAACTCACTTTCCACACTCAGGTTCAGATTTCCAAAGCAAAAAAAAAAGACTCGGTTTTGGTTTGTGTTTTTTTGTTGGATTTTTTCCCTCTTCCCTGAAAGCAGGGCTAACACAACCATAGCAAAATAAGAGCCCCATCCTGCCAGTTTAAGTTCCTCTGAGGAGTGAGACCCTGTGAGCCCAGGTATGCTCCCGATACAGAAGAAATTGCTGGTGTGAGTAGGGATTGCTCACTGGAGCAGCATTTGCACGGCCAGGCCCTGCAGCATCATTCTACTCAGGCTGAAAGAGCTGAAACCTTTTGAAATTGTTTGGACTGTGCATGCCGGAAACTTAAATCAAAAAGGCTTCCTTTTACACAGTCGCAGTTTTTTATGGTTTTTGTTGTTGTTGTTGCTGTTGTGTTGTTTTTGTTTTTTCCTTCTTCTCCTGGAGTGATAATTACAAACGCAGCTAATCCAGCTCAGACTGTATCGGGAGATAGCTATAATTCATTCTGGCAAGGTGGCCTTGCCAGCCATTTATAAAAACTGTGAGAAAGGACTTGGCTCTGCTCTGCTCTCGTCCTCCGAGGAACACCGCCGGGACGGCAAGGAGTGCAACACGGATGTATCGATATCATACACACCGTTTGCAGCTTAGGGGAAACAACTGCTTCCAAAACTCCAGCAAACCAGTCCTCAGCACAAAGATATCCTATTATTGCTTCCATGGCAGTAGAACACTACTTCCTATCTTAACTCCGATTTGTTTGCAGGTTTTGCTCATCCCAGCGTGATATCCCTCTGGAGCGTGGGGCTCTTTGAAGCCCAATGCGACTCTCTTGGATCAGGGAAAGGGCACCTCTGCCTTTCTGAAACTATGGATTTTATGCCAGGAAAAATGTCCTAAGCAACAGTTCATTATCTTGGTTCAGAACCACTTCTGAGCCTCTTACAAGCAGTGCTGCTGTAAGTGGCCCTGCAGAAGTCAGTAGGGGGAGGTTCAGCCCTTGGACATTATCTTGATTCAGACAAAATCAGGGAGAATTTTGCCATTGACTTCCCCAGGGGAAAGGCTGCATCCCCATTGTTTAGCATTGGCTTTATCTAAAGTCAGCATGTGTCAGGTGGGTCCGAATGGATTTTCGCTGCCTGCATTTCCAGTAATTTAGTGCCTATTTAGTTTTGTATGGAGGATGCAACGGCGACCCTTGGTTACTGCTTGCACCAAGCAAGGCTGCGTGTCATGCAGACCTTTATAAACCATTTCACCTCTGCTGCAGTGCAGACATGTTGTACAGCTACACTATTCAAAGGGTCCTTGAAAGTTCAGAAGTTCTATTTTTATTAGCTGTTAAAGTTCCAGTAAGTGAGAAATGTATCCGCTCTGAGATAACACAAATATAGCACACTAGCGAGTGTTAACAGGTTAACAGGATTTTTACAATACTTGAAAAATGTCACATCAAAACTTTTGTTTTGGTGCTTACTGAATTCTCAAATAACTTTGCCCTCTGAGAATTTGGGATTGATCCTGCAAACAGGGGTCACCCACTGCAACCCTGGAGTGTGTGCTTAGTGAGAGACCAAGGAGTCTGCTGAGCACAGAAGGATCATTCCCAGGCTTAAAAGTCAACCAGCAGCCTGAGTGCTTTGCTGGAGAAAGGCCAGAGCGACCAGCATCTTGCAGAATTAAGCTCCCGAGCTCAGTAGTAAGAATTTGAAGGGACAGGCCTATAATTCCTAAAACTAAACCCAGTTCTGCTCCCAAAAGCAGTCTAAACAAATCTTCTATAGCCAGCTTGTGTCCCTTTTAGACAAATTCCTGCATAAATAACCAGACAGCATAACTTGATCGGGTGAGATCAGCAACCACTGTGTTCAAGATGATTATTTAAATCACACAAGTACTTTCACTGAAGCTGAAGAGTCTATTTGAGTGAGCAGAGATTTACTAAATTGACTAAGGAGCTCCCACATCTTCTCTTTGGTGAAAGGTAAACACTTAACAGCTTAGGTCTGAGAGGGACTTCTTGAACCAGCAACTGCATCGAACATCAGTGTGCCAGCTCAGATGGGGAGTGCTCTTTTGAAGAGAAATTCCCAGCCACGTCCCGATCCTCTCTGTTGGTTTGCTCCAACGAAGGATGCGCACGCTTCAAGGTGTGTGAGAATGGGACTACTTTTGGATGGAACTAAATGGATGTGTTCCAGGAGCACCTTTACTGCACCTCAGTCACAAACAGGTGGTTGGAAACCAGTCCACCAGACCACACCGGAGCTTTTCTGAAATAATGGTAATTTAAAAACCCAGAAATACATAAAGCAGAGACAATGGATACTGAGCATCACCTGTTTCCCCCTGCAGAGGTGCTTCCATTGCTCCTCACAGCTTGCTGACGTTACCATAGCCATGGACTCCAGCATCCCACTTGTGGGGGTAAATTTGTCAAATCAGCCCTTTCACAGAAGTTGATGTATCACAGAGCTTAGGAATGGCATTCCCTGCCTCAGATCTCATGGCTTGCCTCATTCTCAGAGGTCCTGTTGCAGTTTGATGTATTTTTCTGAAACTCATTTCAGTTCCTCAAGATGCTCTCAGTCATAATCTTCCACTGTTCTGGTCCCACCTTGCCCCCTCATTAATTTTTAATTAAAATATTGTCATGAATTATTACTTCAGGGCCTTTGTTGTTTCCTTGAAGTTAATCCTTTTATCTGAAATTTTTATTATGATAGGGCACAATCATTTCCTTTTGTTAGTACAGGTTGCACAGTACTCTTGCATGGAGTACTTATTACTGTGGAAAGTGAGTGCAGCTGACACTGTTACCCTCTGCAAAACAATATTATACTGGTTGTTGCCCTCTAATTCTACAGGATAGAAATATAATGCTGAGGGTAAACCCTTTTGGACCTGGTGCTCATGCCTTTCTGTTGATGTTGAGTCTGCTGTCACCAGCTGCGTCTCCATTGCAGTTTGCCTTTGTCTCTCGCAGCATCTTTCACCAAAATTCACGCTAAAATGGGCTGAGACCCATTGTGGGACCCGGTCCAAAACAAGTCAAGCTCAGCTGGGTTTTTAGAGCCTGCCAGCTTGCTTTTACTAGAAAAGACAAGCACCTACATCTGGGTATTGTGCAAAGGGAAGCCAGGGACAGGGAGACACAACTAGAGAAAGACTTTAGTCTTTCTTATCATGAATACATTACAGCCTTATGTACAAAAGAAGGATAGTCAGAGAAAATTTAAACTGGCATATTTCAGCTGCAAATGCAAATTTGGAACTGGCCCTCACGACCTAGAAATGTTGTTGGGTTGGGTTTTTTTTTCCAAAATGTAAGCTTTGCAGAGGAAGAAGCCCAAGTTGAGACCTCTGTCTGCAGTGGCACCATCTGCTGGTCCCAGTGTCAGGCTTCATGCCCCTCCTGAAGTCTTCTGCTCCCCTGGAGATGCTGAGCTTCATCCCGTCCTTCATCTCGCCCTTGAAACCCAACGCCTTGGTGCAGCACGAGCAGCTCTCGCACGTGTCCCCGCAGCCCCGCGCTGGGTCCGCATCTAGTACGGAACAAGGATGTGATTGTGCATTCAAGTAGCTGCTGTCCCTGTCCCTGGCAAAGACTGCTGAGGCAAGCAGCGAACAAATCACTCTCCAAGTCCCCGCAGAGGGAAGGGGACCGAGAAGCACCATCTAAACAGTTAAACGAAAATAAGGGCTATAAGTACAGCTTGTGGCGATTTATAATTGCCATTTCCACATGGCACTAAATGGTAATCTAAAAAATACTGTGGACCCCTTTCTAATACGTTTTAAAGCGAAATTGGAAACATATTTCTGTGTAACAAGTCACTAGGCACAACTTCTTGGGGAATAATGGTCAATGTTTTATGGGATTGCTTGTTAAAGTTGTTTGTAAATGGGAAAGACCCCAGGGAAGCTGGCATGAACAGTAGACATTCAAAGGAATAATTTGTGATGACAAGTGATTCCTTCAGTATTTATTTAACATTTAAAATTTGTCTGAATGAAAAAGGACGCCAAAGACTGACTAGGTCTGTGCTTTGCTCCTGACTGCCTGCCTCTGTTCATCACGGGTTTCTCCAGGTTAAAGCAGCCCTTGGGATGCTGGCAGGAGATAGCCCAGCTGAATCCTGGAAGCCATAAAGGCGTTGCGATTTGCTCATTGTCCTGTGTGGTTAACTGTGCTCACGCGGTGCTCATAACGTGCGCCACAGCTTGGGTCATTTCCCTTCCCCTAGTGAAAAATATAGGAACAAAATTTGTTTCTTTAAATGCTCCATGAACTGCATTTTCCAAAGCGCTGTGAAGACCCAGGGCACTGTGCTGTGCTCAGGAGGCTGTTTCTGGAAAAAAAACCAAAACAAAACAAACCAACAAAACGAACAGAAATATATAAGGAATAAAAAGGTCATTATCCAGCTTGCCCCGACATCCCTCACAGCCACATCTGTGCTCACCCCCATGTCTTGGACCCTACAGGAATGGTGCTGAGACCTCTGCAGAGGAGTGCACCAGCAGACCGGTATGTGACCAATGCAAGGACCCTGAGGCAAAATCAGCTGTTAATCGAAGATGAAAACTATTTTCACACAGATTTTTGTACTGAACCTATCAATTAATTTTAACACAAGGGGCTTCAGCATGTTTACGAGTTTCATATTCTTTCTCCCTTCTGAAATCAGTGCAGGACCACCCCATCTGCCCCGGGGCCAGCCTTGTGTCTGCCAACTTGCAACTGTTCAGAGAGGGAAGACTTTGGTGCAGTCTATCAAATATATGATATTTCTTCCATGAGTGCCAAACAGAATTTGACAAAAAGAGAAACTATACATGACAAATATTATTTCTTCAGTGAATATAGTCCCAGACAGATTAATGGTGACAGTCTTTACAGAAACTCTGAATTTTGAATGGCTATATTTTAATCAAATTAAGATAAATAAAAACCAGACATGGAACGGAAAGCAAATACAAAAAAGGTTTATGCAAGGCCAAACGAGATTCATTTTGAATTTGTAATTAATAGTTAGAGCGGAGATTTATCAGTGTTCCCCCAGATATATTTTCCCCCAGGAAAATAAACCTGAATAAATTATCATATTTTAAAGCACTGACAGATCTAGAGTTTTAACTAGCACAGGTTTCTTTTTCACACAATCAATGTTTTCCAAAAGTGTTACGGTTCCAAATAACATAAAAGAAATTTGCTCGATGTTGACTTTCAAGTCTATTTGGCTACTTAGCCATCTCTCCTCCAGATTATTTGCCTATTTTAACAATATTCAGTAATCATAAACACAATTAGTATTTAATGTATTTAAGCACCTGGGTTTGGGGTTTTTTAAAAAGTAAGGATATCACCATGAGTCTTTTTTGCAATTAATGCCTTCTTCCATGAGGACCAGAAGGGCAACTGGTATTTGTATTTTCTTTGTGTTCAAATTGTTATGCTTTCTGAACTAAACCCTGGGGCTGCCCACATTAGTTTCTCAGCATCTCATTGCATGCTTTCCTTTGCTAGAAAAAAACAATAATCGGGATGTAAAAATGGCTTTTCCTATAGTAACAACAAATATTTTACCCGTATTCCTATTGTTTGGCAATTACTCTTGACTTCTGAATGAGCAAAAACCTGAGTCATGGTTGGAAGGTATGCTCAGATAACCTAAGTTTGCCCTCTGAACGGGGGCCAACACATCTGCTCCATGTGCATGTTGTTGAGGCACTTGGGGGAAAGCACTGACCCCACGTAGAGTTTACTACTTCTTTACTGAAGTATGCCAACATATGGCCGGTGTTATACAGACTGCCTGGCACAAGCTCCTCCCCAAGTCTTTTCCAATCTGTAGAGGTATAACATACTCTGAACTCTCAATATGACTACTAGTAATGGGGATATTTCTACTCACAATTCAGTCTCCCTACTCCCTTGCTTGAAATAGAGTTTATTAGGCTCAACTTTAAATTGGGCATTATGGAATTTGGAATTTATTAAAGACTCAAGCAGAAATTTTGCTGCACTCTTGCTGAAAGAAAACTGCCCTCGATTTTCATGGGAAAAAAATTCCTTTCAAAGGTTGCTTGACCTTGCCAGCAGAGAAATACAGCGAAAATATGGTAGAGAATGTACCTGGATTGCATGGATGCTCTGTGTGTGTGTAGAGAAAGGCATGAAGTCACACTATAATTACTATTTAAGGATGTTCATTGTTGTGTCTGTAACATCAAAGAAATGGTAAAGATAGTCTCAGCCCTTGGCTAGAAGAAGAAAATGGACAAAGAAAGAAAAAAATAAAAAGGAGAAAATATTCAGGAGTGTGTCAGTATCTGTAACACCGCTATTTTTTGGGCACTGCGGGAAGTCTCGAGGAGGTATCTGAACAAGGAGGGGGCAGACTGGCAAATGGGAAGACAACCCTTGGCCTCTCAAATCTGGCCCTTTTCAGGTGGCTGAAGGTCCGAATCCTTCACGTCACCGTGCAAGCTGTGCAGGTATCCATTATAACCACACACATTGTCATATGTTTTTCCTTCCCCTCAGCCCAGGGTCCGTGGCAGCTCTCCAACATCCTCTTCGTGTGTTATTGTACTGCTGCCGTCCCCCGTAGCAGAGTGTGAGGTTCTTTCTCCTTTGAAATGATTTCCCATGCCATTCCCAGACCTCGGTCATCTTCCAAGTCCTCCCTAATCAATCTAGCATTGTAGGATGTCAGCTCTCATTTTCTTTCCTATGAGCTTATGTGACTATACATTTTATATTTGTGGCATAACAGCCTTTCTGTTCCCGACTTTTGTTCATTAGTTCCTTTCTTCCCCGAGAGGTTTTCTTCTCTTACTCTTTGGCCTCTCACTGAATCATCACCACCTCCTTCTTCCTCTGTGTAGCATAGCTGTGAGAATATTTTCAAGCAAAGGCAAACCAGCAGTGTGTGTTTCCTGATGTTATTGCACTTATCGGAGGTCTGTCTTGGGAGAAGGTATGCAACAAAAGGAGCAGTCTACACTTATACCTTAGGGCTGCGCTGAAACAAGAAAAAAGAAAAAAAAAAGGACATAAACTGAGAATAATGCAAAACTTGTCAGGCTTCTTCTGGTGAAAGGTTGACATGACTGTGGGGCCAGACTGTGCCCTAGTTAACTGAGTTTCGCGAAAGCTTAAGAAAAGTCTCTGGTTTACCTTTACTTACCCTTTCCCTCCCCCTTATTTCCTTCCCTCTGTCCTTATGCAAGACTGGCTTGGGGTTTTGTCACTTGGAGGTCAACGGTGAGACAAGGCCACCTCCTCCAAATGTGCTGGTGGTAGTGCCCTACATCATCTCCCCTGCCATGCCCCATCCCCTGTGGGACAAAAGACGATGGGTGGTGAGGAGCTGCTGCCTTTCTCCTCTCCACCACGACCGCGGGATGGGCCCTGACCCCATGAGCAGGATTTACTGCAGGGAGTAGCTGCCCTGCTGAGCACCGAGAGGGAAAATTGCAGTGCTGGGGGGATGAGGGGTTAAAAAAAGGGGAAAAGGTAAATCAGGACTGAGAATGGCATTATTGTTCTCCCCTCCCGTGCTGCTTCTGCGGGGATTGCAGGCTGCAACACAGAGAGGCGATTGCTTTCTTCTGCGTGTCTCGCTGTACTGCTGAGTGATGGAGTTAATTGGCTTTACACCGGGAGCATCTTTATTTCCAGGCTGATGCTGTAGGGCCGAGGTAGAGCATTAGGTCAGATGGGTTAATTTTTTTAGTAGGAAATCATCAGCCAGCAAGAGCTGGGTACAGCATGTTCTGGCTGTGATCCTTTTCTTCTTCTTTCTTGGCTGTGTAGGACTGGCAAAACCAAATATTTTTATTATTTTGTTTGTGTGTGTCCCCCCCCTCCTTTAATGTGTGTAAACAGTGGTTCTCAGGATGATGTCTCAATTGCAAAACTTGATTTTTCCAAGGGAAAAAAAAGGCTAATTTGTTAGGACTCAAACAGCATAATGGAATAATGCTCAGCTTTTCTGGAACAAATTTTATTAGCAAACGTTTTCAGTTAACACAGGAGAGAAATAATTGCACCATCAGCATGTATGGAATAATACATTCATCCCAGAGCATATGATTTTTTTTTTTTTAACTATTGCATTTCTTTTGATTTTGAGCCAATGTATACTTGCAGGGAATTAAGAGGAGGAAATGAGTACAAAGCAGGATGACTGGTCAATAAACACCATGGTGATAAGGTTTCATGTTCTTCTTCCTTGCTTGGCATACTGCATCACTGAACCCTGCATGATAAATTGTACCAAGGAGGACACAGCTTTCATTGTAGTCACAAGAGGACACGTATCCTAAGCAAAGCTGACATTTTGGCAGGGGGAGAGGCGAGGGGAGACGTATGCCAATACGTGACGCTGTTTTGAATTAGACAGGAGTTTCCTGCTGTAATCCAAAAATAATAGCCATGAATTTTGTCCAAGAGAAAGGTAAGTCTCAGGAAACAATGCAAGGCCTTTTTCACCCCAATTCAGATTACGTACATCTTTCATGAGCAAATGTTGTCACGAAATAGTGAGAGCCATGGCAACAGCAAGCAGTGTTGCTGGCGTTGCTAGTGGAAGCGGGTGGCATGCTCCCAGCATGACTCACTGTCCTCTGCAAACAAGCCGAACCAAAAGCATCGTTCGTACGTGGAGATGTGTTACCTGGGTGGGACAGACCCCATCCGAAAGCCGGCCGCATCACCCCGGCCGTCTTCTGTGCTGTCTGCACCCAGGATGGACTCTTTTGTCTCTGGTGAAATCCACCCCTTGAACGCCGCCTGCCCATGTCATGATGTGACCATGTCCCTTCCCTCTGCCTGCCAGTTCCCGTTAGCTCATGTGGACCCTGTGTTTGTGCCATGGCCATCATAACGGACTGCCATGCCAGAAAGAAAATGCCCCTTCAATTATTTTGCGCTTATTTATTACACAGTCAAAACTATTTTTCTTTTGTACAAGAAAATCTGTTTCTCCTTCTAGATAATTCCCCTTGTTTTTGCCACTGGCAGCTGTTTCTCTTTGTTGTCGCCCTGGTCTTTACCAGGGCAGCACAGGGAGGACACCGGAGGCAGCCCCTTGCTTGTGTGAAACAACGTGCTAGATCCCGTCATCAAGGGAAGATGGAGCTGCAAGGAACAGGCACCCGTGGGAGCAATGAGGAGGTCTGAGGGGCTCCCTGGTGTGCTCAGAGCAAGCAGTCTCAGGGTGCTCAAGAAGTGCCTTGCTCTGGTGCACCCTTGGTCCAGGGATGGAGGACAGCAACAGCTTCTGCCCATATTCCTGGATAAAGCAGGACTCTCAAAGAGGGGTGGCATTGCACTCAAGGGTGTCCACCCAAAAAGCCAAGACATTGGCACTTGCTATTTCCTACTCATATATGTCCATGGATATCACACAGTGGGTGTGTCCTCTCTCACCCTTTTTCCCTCTTCCACAGCTGATATTTTGTCCCTAACACCACTTTTTGCAGTCTTGTGAGTGGGTGTATCTGCCTCTTACAGAGTCCTCTGACCACATGGAGCACGAAGATCCTCTCCTCACAGGAGAACTGGATTTCATATGGTGTTTGAGGTAGTGGGAAAGCAGTATCTCCAGGCCATGTAGATCTATTTGGGTTTCTTGAAGTGGGGGTTGCAGAATAGCCCAAGAAGAACAGCCCAAGTAAGAATAAAGGGTGTTCAAGCGTTCAAGGGGTGGGTTTCAGCTCCTCACAAGTGGAAAAAAAAATCCAAAAAATCTAACCCTTTCATAGCATATCCAATGATCATGTTACTGTCGTTTTTGTTAAAAAATCAACTCATTCTTTGTAAATAGTTGAGCATATGCATCACTGTCTGGAAATCTGTCTGAAAGCATTATATGATCTCTTCAAGTGAATCCATTATATTCTTCTTCCTTTTTTTTTTTTTTTAAGTTGCTGCTCTCCCATCTGCTTCCTTAAGTAAAACTGACAGAAGTTTCATTTTTGTTCACAAGTGAGGTCACGGTTCCTTGCAGTCTCACATGTGTGACAGTGATTTCTGGGAATGTCCCCTTTCTAGAGAGCATGGCTTTTTGTCCAGGGAAAAAAATTAGAAATTTTGCTTGAAAAAGGATGGTAAATCCTAAGTGGCACAAGCTGTCATATGAAAAAGTGACTTTACAAGCTAAAGGTGTAATGAAGTAAGTGTTTCTCCATATCTGGATGAGATAAGCATTGGTCCTTCATCTTTGTGTGATGGCGTATCAACTGTTTCAGAAACTTTTCTCCTAATAGTGGGTATTCAGACACTTCTTTTTGCTGAGAAGCTCTTGATTCAGGTCATAGGGTTCTTGACTTTTCTCATCAGGCATTTCTTTCATTTGTTGGTTTGGTTTCTTGAGGGGAAGTCCATGTTTTTAACGAAATGCTGGATGCTTCTACATTTATATATATCAGCACCTCAGCTTGTTGTGGAACTGGGATCTGTGTGATCTGTTTGAGACAGCATAATGCACTGCAGAGAGATCTTGTGGCTGCAGTCCATGTATTTTGTCATGAATACTAGAGGTCTAATAGATTATGTTTCACAAGGTTGAATAACCTTTTAAGATAGCCAGCTTTTAAAATCCAAAATATATCAAAGTTGTGTAATGGAAAGGACACAAGCACAAGCCGCTATTTCTCACTTGCTTTCTAGTCCATGTGGAATAATGTATTAATAGTTGTTGTAGTGTGAAGATATCTGGTTCAGCAGATTTTGATCATAAGACCTTGAATTTCAATTAGGATGTTATGCCTCAACAAGCATCAGGTCTGAGGCATTCAGAATATTAATATCCACTTCCCAAATATTCTATTGGAAAAACTCCACATTTATCACAATAAAAATGAGAGATGCATTAAGAGAGAGGAAAAAAAAAAAATTGCAAGTGAACCCTAGTTTTGTATGTAATTTATTCCTCCTTCATGATGTGACCATTATCTAAGAACTGTATCTGCAGGCTTGACATTATTAGTACAAATATTATTTTAATAAAATCTTTTAATCGACCCTAGTCTTTACCTTATGGCTCATTTATAATCCTGGTGGTGAGTAAACAGTCTAGATACTTAACTCTTATCTGTTGCACCCTCCACATTGGAAACCTCACAGACACTCCAGCTGTAGGAGTGATCTAGCTTTAATATTTTTATTTGTGTTGATTATGACAGAAGTGGTAGGGCCAGTGGTAGATATTCCCAAATTACATTGAATATAACTTCTCTCTGCCTTCTGGGCCTGTTTCAATACAACTCTGTTGTTTACAAACAAGATCTCTTAGAAACAATGGTCTCTAATTTGCATTCTTCTTTTCTGGACTAGTAAGTGTTAACACATGTGGTGAAGGAAGGAGGTTTATGAAGTATTATACCATAAGCGTGCATGCCACTAGACCAGACAGATGTTCCCGAAGATAACCGCAGTTTAAAATATAAGTAAGTTCTCCCTCTGTGGTGGGCACTCAAGGAAATAAGAATAACCTTAAATATCTCCTTTTTTTGTATTCTTCTGACATTTAAAAAAAATATATTTTTGTGCTAGTATCAGCAGTTTTTCTTTTCATCTCATTATCAGACTAGAATTACTTGTATCCGTGGATCCCTAGACTTACATGTCACAGCAGGGACCCCTGGAATATTCTGGAGTGGGAGTCTGGGGTTTCAGCAGGGGTTCTTAAGGTGCTATAATGAAGCAGGAGGGACTGTTGCAGTATATGCATGTATATGTACGTATATGTATATTTACACCTTTTTTTTTTTGCTTGATAAAAATAAATCAAAACAGGATAATAAGGGAAAAATCGAAACAACAATTATGATGTCTTATTAAAATGGCATTTTAAAGGAAGATTAAGCTCAGGATTTATTAAATTTACCTTAAGGACTTGCTTAAAGGACCACAACCACTATGTTTACCATGGAGATTTTGATGATTTTTTGAAGGAAGCTGTGGCTGTTACTAAAAATCTATTCCTAATGCCTTCTCCTTGTTTTAAGTAGACCTCTTTGTGCTGAGAGACAATGATCTATATGCCTAGAACTTAAAATGAGTAGGTTTTATGATAGTGAAAATGTACTTTTCTGTTGGCTTATACATATGTGGAGACTAAAGAGTTGCATTTACAAAGGTTGTATTTCTACATCCTTAGTAATCACCACAATTTTTAGCATAGGAATAATTTAGGGGGTCCTAGATCATTATTTCAACAGACTTTAGGACTGTACTCCATGATGTTTGTAGACTTCCAGTGACATCTCTACAAATTTAGCTGACGTGTATTACCAAGAAAAAGAGAAAAAATAATGTTATTGAAAAGATCCCACCACTACTTTGTGGAATTCATGAGGAAAAAAAGGCATAATATAATTAATTTGTCAACTAGATACACTATTGTTTGCTATTTGGATGCCTTAGCTCATTATAAACTGCACACTGTGGCAGAAATTTTGAAAAATGTTTTAAAATTTTGGTTTTCATATGATTTTTGTATTTGAGTGACATTGGGGTCTGTACAGCTTCTCCTGATATGTATAGCCCTGACTTCAGTGAGTTATCTCATGTTGATATCTTATATCAATATTCACATAAGGTATATTTCATGAGCTGAGCAGCAGAATTTGGGCCATGGTGAAAACTGATTTAACTCTCATTTTCTGTTTTGCCTGACAGTTTGGCCTATTTTTTTCCCAACATTTTTTAAAGAGCAAAATAAGATTTTTTTTGTTGTTGTTGTATCTTAGTTACAAATGTCAGTGTTTCAGCCAGGGCACTGCATGGATTAGATTGAGTGACACTAGTTT
>JAOXJM010000019.1:74000017-74012336 GCA_026413425.1 Tringa solitaria
AGGTACTTATAATTTTTTTTTTTTTGAGGATGAATTCTAGACTATTGAAACCTATTATCATAATACTTTTTTTTTTTTAAACTTTTCTCCTGAAATCTTTCAGAAACTTATCAATGATATAGATGAGAATCAAAGTCATGAGTTGGTGGGAAAGGTCTTTTAATCTGGCATTGAGTTTCAGATGGCCACGGCACTTCTCTAAGTGTTCCATATTACATCTATTTTAAATGCAGTGCACATGCAGAAGCAATGAAAGAAAGACTGTTTTAAATGGATTCATGAAAAACAAATGACTTTGGGGGAAAGCAAGAAACCCCTCAGTAACTTACCATGCATCATAAGAAATAAATCCAGATAAAATCTTCCTGCTATCGTTATTATGGTCTTTATTGATTTATTTATTTTATTTCAATAAATCGTAAATTATGATCAGTTTACAAAAATAAAGGAGGAGGTCAAACAAATGAAAAATGTGAACCACAGAATGATGTATACTAGTGAGTGTTAGTATTTGCTTAGGGACTCATAGCCCATTTATCAACCCTGATCAATTTACTGATCCTAGAATCTATCTCTGTTTTCTACAGTTTCTTTTCAGTTTGTGTAGAAAACTGAAAATAAACCCGCACATGACTGCGCTCACCCCTAAACTGTTATTGGACTGGATGTGGAGATAAGTCTGTTAGAAAAGGTCAAGCTACAGTCATTTTCAGCATGCTCTAGCCAAGTTCTGCTCATCAAAAAGGGAAAATTTTGGAATTAGTGGTCTTTTCCACTGCAAATTAGTAATGCAATTTTAAACAGTAAGGGAAAAATGACCAGACTGGGTCAGATGAAAAGTCCATCTTCTTTAGGATCCTGTCTCTGAGCTTAGCCAGTAAGAGAGGGGAGGTTTTAAAAAAACATGAGACACTTTTGCAAATAGTAACCTAGTGAAGGGTTCTCTTTGATTCTCTGTCCCTTTTCTAGAAACTCCTGCCATTCCATTTGCCTTCTGACTCCTGCTAGACATTGATGTCCTGTAAAAACCATCTTCAGTGATCCCACAATCACTTATTTTGTTTCTGTTAATAATGTATATTATTTCATAGTTATTCAAACTTAGTTTCTCTACTCTTTTATCACTTAATTTCTCAGTATCTTAAGAATCACTTATGACTCATATTTTAAGCAACTTGACTACTTTGGTATCAGCTGACAACTGCTGTATTCAATACTTTTTCCAAATCAGTTATGAATATTGGCAATAAGTGAAATAAATATTTCCTTCTATATTATATAATGTGTATCTATTAATCTACATTAATAATTTAATTTTTTACTTTATAAATAATTAATAGTTATCAAAAGCAGAATATAAATGGAAAGTCTGAATTCTGTATAACAAATATCAACAGTGTTTGAGAATGTTTATCTGAAAAATGCATAAAACGTAGTATTCTTTTCTTATGCATTGTTCACAGCAGGGATGCTTTATCAAAGTGTTATGTACCATTTTAAGGTATACCAGAGCTGGCAGTTAGAAAATGGTATTTTCATAGAGTTTTACAATTGACTGTGGCTTTTTGTGAATCAGCTATTTTGATAAATAGACACATATATCAGTGTTTATGATTGTTCATCAGAATGGTTGTTGAAATCCTCTTTCCAAGAATATAAAGAGACTGTGCCTTATAGAGGAAATTGCATTTCATGTGGTGACAAAACAAGAAAATAAAGAGGGCTCAATGACTCTTTCATGGCATTGTCCTTCATTTGTAGGGCAACATCACTAAATTGCATGACCGAGTTATTGAAGGACTGGCCTAATTCTGTACATTTGTGAATTGCTGCCTGAGAGGTTGGCTGCAGGTGACCATTGAAAGCATACAATCTAATTGTGAGGATTAATAAAACGGTGTACACTGCAAGAGGCTTCCTCTCTGCAGCTTCTAAAATCAGCTTTTATTATCTAGGCCTGTAGCTGGTGAGAAAAAGTGAGTGGGAAAAGAGAATAATTAATCCTTTTATCCTCCAGAATCCTGGCTGGTTTTGAAAGTAAGAATGTGAAAGTTTCTCTTTGTTATTATTACCACTACTGTTACTTACGGTAAGCAGTGGCAGTATATCCCTCCACAAAAAGTGAGGAAAGAAGGAGGCACTCACAATCCCAAGAACTGCAGTGATGCATTTTTCTCTCAGTTTGAGAGAACCTTATTCTCAGCCATTGCCCCAGTTTTAGTAGAACTTCTCATAAGGTTATATTCTCCTCATTGTCTGCAAAGATTTCAAAGTCTGGCCTTGACTTTGCCTGATGATGTCAGGTAACCTCATAGACTTAGCAACTGAGAAAATTTCTGATGCAATCGAGATAATTTGATGCATTTTTCTTATTAATTTTTCTTTAATACCATAACATTTAATAAATATATAGTTTATTTCAATACTGTTGTCCCTACTCTGAGAGACTAGACTCCAAAGCAGGCAAATGTAGGATATGGAAACTGACATGGGAACAGGTAAGGCAGAATAGAAGACAAAGTCATCATCATTTAAAAAATTAATCAAAATGCACTCTTTAGATTTTCCAACATTTTGAGTTGTACAGGCTGGAAAAATTGACGTTGTTACAGTCTTTTGTCCACATACTTGTGCACAGGGAAATGCAGCTCTGCAAAATGACACTAATTAGCTGAAGATTGTTAAGGAGAAAGAGCTTCCCATCCACCAGGGAAAGGCACAGCAGAGCAGCCTGAGCATTGCCAAGACCCAGCACACTGCTGCTCAGTAGTACTGATGAGTTTTATTAGTTTACAGTATCTAGCTGTGTTTTTATGGTTTGTGAAATGAATGAATAGTATTTAAACTGCACTTTAGCATAACAAGATACCACTGTTCTTCTAGTTTGCTTTCAAGGGAAAAATTCTCAAATGTTCCCCAGTAAGAAGTTTTGTTTGTTTTCTGTGGGCTACATCCCAGTTTCTTGGACAGTGCTTCTTATCACTACTATAGAAGAAGTGTAATAAATGGGGTCATTCACATTATTGTTAGTGATGGACAACAGTCAAAACCTCCAGAGGTTTGGATCAGCTTGGACAAGCACTGATAAATCTGGACTTTCTAAACTCCAGGAGGCTCCTTTGACCATCTCTTTAACACTCCACTTTATTGTAAGCTTCTAGTAAGAAGCTTTCAAAGTCTGTTTGTTTTTATACTCTTTGCCTTGCTGGTCTCAACTTGTTTTCGCTCTATGGCAGATAGATTTGGGTTTCAATTGTGGGGCATTGGTGCAAAGCAGCTCTGTTTCAGATCCATGAATCTCAGTATTTACACAGTTACAAAACAATTACTCAGCCTTAAGGCTCAAATACATGGTGATGGAAAGGGTAGCTAGAAAACAATGATGAAAACCTGGCTTTGCTTGCCTAAAATGGTTACTTGGAATAGCATGGTAGAAGTTAATTTCTTGTCTTCAGGGTACCAGGAAAGCTTTGTACAGTAAAATGTCATATGGAGCGCATAAGAAAAATACATATTTTTGTATTTAAGTATTTTTAAATATTACACATTGTTATTTTTCTTTAAATGCATTTGTAACTAGCCCTAAAGCAGTTATTTTTTTCTGACTAATGTTTTTAGCCCCTCTTATGTATGCTTAACAGCTTTTGACAAGTTACATCCTTTTTTTTGTCTGAGTCGTGTGGACACTTTTACCTCTTTTTTAGCCAACTTTGTGTGACTTAGAACAGAAGGCTGCTCTTTCTGATTTGATCTTTCTGACTGCAAAATCACTACACCTATCCTAAAGACCATCCTAATGACCTCATTTCAGAGTCTGCCTGAGGTAAAAGAAGGTGAGATGCAGACAACCCCCTCTCTTGCCATGTTATTTAAGGAGCTTTGGATTTTTCTGAGGATGCAAAAATTACACTAGTTTATGTATTCAGCAGATTTCAGACCATGGTCCCCACTGACTTTAGGAAGAAGTTTCTTATAGATGTCAGAAATTTGACTCATACCATTTCTCCATTTAGAAGGCATCGCACAGTGTAACTATTAATAATTACCACTCAGATTCCTGACTATATTTTTGTCATTGGAATGTTGGACCTAGAAATAGCAACACAGGCACACATGCATACACACTAAGCTCCCAAAGAAAACATTTTCAGAAGAAAGCAGGATCCATAAAACTTGAAGTGGCAATCCATTGAGTATAGATGATGAAGTGAATAATTACCAGCCTTCTACTTAATATTCTACTTTGTAGATTATCAAATCTGTTGTCATTGTTAAGATTTTCCTGTCACCACAGTGGAGAATCTAAAATTCTAAACCAAATAAAAGTTAATATGTCATCAAAATTACCTGCATTTCCTCTACTTTCCCACTTAGCTTTACTTGTTTGCTAAATCCTTCAGAATTAGAAAGGTGTTTACATTTGAAATATATACTCTGTCCAGGCTAAATGTCTGGTAAAACTTCATCTCAGAATACAAAACAAAACAAATAAAAAACCCTTACTGTTTAAAATATCTCCATAAAATAAAACACTTATCAAAATGTTTCTGTTATCAGTCATGGATTAATATCTGATTAACATCCAAAATAATCTCTATTTTCAGAAACAGAAAGGGACTGTTTTCAGCACAGACTTTTCCCTGCAATGTGTTCTTCCTTTTCTTGTTGCAAAAATTTTGACATTTACTGGTGCTCAATAAGGCACAGAGTGGATACACTGATTTATTCAGCATTGTCCTCCGGGATATATGCTTTCAAATCACTGGGTAAAAGGAAAACAAAGAAAGCATAAATTATGCTCCAGAAAAGTGCATTAGCTTTGCAAACCACCAGAATGCAATTTTAGGTTTGCATGTAACCTAAGAACAAGGTAGTCCTGAGTGATGCTGCTTCTAGTAGTAACCTACTGCTGCCTTTTGGAAATCACCTAGGTAAGTATGTTCAGCAGCAATTCCATCTATGCATAACATAGCAGTTGTTTGCAAACAGGTCTTTGGCCGCTAAGAGCTAATTCACCCTGCCTGCTTATTGGTCCACCAGGATGTTGACCCTGTAAACCCTCATAGGGTGTGCAATGGGGAGCACAAGCATAAAACAACCCCAGCTTCTTTTCCTGCAGGACCAGGAAGGATGGGTGGAGGTCTGCAGGGTCCATCACCTGATGGCAGGCCAGCCTGAGTTTGTCTTCCACCAACCTCACCTTGTAGCTTTTTATCTTGCTCTTTCAGAGCGTTGGAGCAGCCGCAGAGTGCCAAGGGTTTCTGTCTTCTCACTGCAGAAAGTCCCTTCCATAATTTAATCTTGTATGTGAGTACGCTTATTTAAGGCTTCAGCTCAGAGCAGTTGGAGCTTATTGGTCCTGTATGTTCTGACACAAAGGGGAATCTCTGGCCCCAGGACAAGACCTCCAAATGTGCACAGGCCACGGTCCACACCTGCACATCAGGGGTCTGGGCTCCTTTCTTGGCCTCTCATCTTCACCGCACCGACTGACGGCACTCCTCGAACACTGCATCACCATGAGTGCCTCACAGGGGGCTGAGCAGTTGGAGGAGAGGAAATCTTAACAAAGATCACCTCAAATTGCCATAAAAATGCAGGAAGAGAAGCAGAGAACACCTAAGATGCTCTCTGAGAGGTATTCCTCACCACTGCAATCTCTCAAGCTATCACACCCTATTTGTGTGATTAGTAGGGAAGAGCCAACTTATTGGGCATGGGCATAGGCTGTATTGCACTTATTAGTCACAAGTTTATACAAACCTTCTGGGGAGGCAGCTGCTTACTGTTTTAGGTTGCTCTTATTTGGCTCATTTCTGTGGGAAAAGCATGAGATGTAGGACAGACTCATCATTTTGTTTTTCTGGGATCACTTTAATTGCAAGCACTCCTGACTTCAGAAGCAGAGACTGGAAACAGGAAATTGTAGCTGGACTGGCAGAAGGAGACATGGCCACATTCTGGCACCTTGTCTATACATATGGGCTGGAGAAATACATACCTTTGAAGATGAACTCCATGTGCTATTTTAGAATGTTTACACATGAAAAAACAGTTTCAACACTGGCTTTGGTACCTCTCAAATAAATGAGACAAGAAAGTAAAACACTACTGTTTCACAAGCTAGCTAATCTGATCCTGATTCTATGCACTGCAATATATTTATAAAACTTCACAACATATGGTGTCTAGAGGAAATGCTACCTTCTTTCAGCAGTCTGGCAAATGTGTTTTGAGATAGTCTAATGACAGGAGTGATTCAAGGGGTTTCACTGATTTGCTCTGGCACAGGGGTAGTCTGGACACAAGTGCTTTTAAATGGCATTTTCAAAACTTTCCATGAGATAATGGTGGTTCTTACAGGATTTACTTCAAAGAAAAACAGATATCTTGATCCTCTCTTACACATCTAAAGGCAACACACCTTTGAGTCAGACATTATGTTCTTCGTTCTGCACTCCGTGCATCAGAGTTAGGCAGAATAATTTACCTTTCTAAGGAAAAGAAGTGATGGGAATTGTAAAGGTTTTGAAAAAAACATATTGTGCTTGTATCTGAACAGGTGTAATTTATTGATCCCCTGTGTGTAGGCTGCCATGGGAAAAGACAATGTAACAGCACATGAGAACAATCATCAGACATAGGTTTGTTAAATACTGTTGTCATCTGACTTAGTTGAATTTGTATAAAGGCATTTTGGCTGGTCGCTTCCAACAGCTGGGCCCATTATAATTAGAATTTGTTAGCACTGTTGGTGGTGTATTGTCTATTTTTATGCCCCTGGTTTTCTTGCTGGAATTTCTGAAAGGTGTTAGCATGTTGTACTGCTCCATCACCACCTTGTGAAGGTGAGGCGTTGATGGATCTTAAGCTGGGTGCCAGTCTTATAATAGGAATCATACGGTTTGGGATGCCTGAAACCACTGCTGGGAAAAATAGAGAGATGGAATGATCATGGACCACTTGGGATAGGAAAAGTAAGGAAAGAACCATTTACAGGAAATATTTTAAGCCTGCTAATTGCTTGGTGATCCACAGCAGACTTCCATTTGATTACATATTTGGACTGCTTCAAGGCAAATAGTGTTTCGGTATCTTTGGCTCTCAGCAGACCTCCATAGATGATCTAATGTGCAAAGTGTTGGTTTATTACCTCACATGCTTTACATTTTCACCAAAAATGAAATAAACTGGGAATGGCATGGACGGGATTTGCGCTCCTGTGAAATTGAGCTCCTCTGTAGAGGCAATAGAGACAGACAGCATTGGCCAAGAAGGCCAGATATGCTGTGCTTTTGAAAAGCATGCTGGGTGCCAGGGAAACCAGACTTGGAATCATATCTATTGGTGTGTTCTGTAACAGTAGTGTAACTTCTACATGTCTTTATTTTAGAGTTACATCAAGAGTTGCAGTTTACGAGTAAAACAGTAGATGAATCCAGGTTTGTCCCTGTTTAGTTAAATGACATTTGGGAAGTGCCTTTGGAGTTTCTCAGCTGAAGTTCCAAATTGGGTGGTATTGTAGCACAGAGCATATTACTACTGCAAAACTACTAAACAGTGCTGGACAAGTCTCCTGGTTACTGAGTTCCTGATTGGACAGGGATTGTGCTTTGCATAAACACAGAATTATATGGAGGCTTGGCCTTCAGCATTCCTGTCCCAGATTTCTTCTAGGACCTCACTCTTCTGAAGGAAAGTGTTTCCAACTCACTACATATATTTTAGACAAACTTTGTCAGAGACAAAACAGAAAGCCTTCATTCAAATTAGCTATAAAAAATTTTAAATTCATTCTATAGACTAAAGATTACTGAAGTATGAAGTGCTTAGACAAGTACATAGTAGGACTTAATATGTACTAGAAAAGGGACAAGTAAAAACCCAGCAAAAATAAGGAGCTTTTATAACTCAGAAAGCTATTCTGAAGCTCAGATACTAAATCTTTGTCAAAAGTCATTGCAGAGATCATAACAAGAAAACATGGATTAAATGCTTTTTTTCTTGAAACAATCAGCCCTCTTCACTTCATTATATAATTATTAAGGATAATACTGTAGCATCATGAAGGGGCTTTCTTTAAGATGTCAATGCATAATTCAATATGCAATCTCCATCCTCCTGTGTTTACATATTACCTTGCCCAGAGGTTATTGGAAAAGCGCCTGCTATTGTGTCTTAACATCAGTTATTAAATACGTTGCATAGATTTTTCTTTGTTGGAAGAAGTTCACTTATTAAAAATGAAATATTGCTTTGAAATGCAGAAGAGGTAAGATACAAAAAATTGGTTGCTTAGACACAGAATGCACTATTTTTTCCCTTTCCTATTTGTTCTTCTATTTATTAACAAAGCAAATAAATCCATCAAATCCAAAACAAAGCTAATTAGTTTGCAGAGAACAAATTAATTTAAAGACTTTGACCACTGATGCTTTCCCCACCCCACCTTGGCCAGTAATATAGCATGTGGCAGATCCTCTATCACCACACTTAATTGTTTATACTAGAAAGTCAGCCTTCCTTGCTGGCATGGATAATCTTGCCAAGTGGAATTATAAGGTCTGGTCTGCTGCCAGAGTTTACTCCCAGACTTCATTATTTAACCGTTTCTTTGTATAGAGCTAAGTTGTCATTGAAGTTGGCACAAATTACTATGCTACTTTTGTGCATACATTCAGCAGAGCTGTGGGAACAAAATGAAGGATCTTGCATACACACAGAGATATTACAATAAGAGGCCTCATTTCCTCTTCCAATAAGTTAACAGTGTGTGGAAAGAGAAGCATGGAAAACCATGTGTGAAGAGCACAAAGAACTCAGAACTCATTTTAAGAAAATGTGGATTTTGCATTAATTTTCTGAATTGCCTGCAAATACTTCCTGACAAGGTAGCGCTCTGTCCCTTGAGACCTTGCTGCTGGACTGGTCTCCATTGCCTGCGCAGTGTGATGTATGTAGAAGATAAAACAATGTCATGCTGTCTCAACTGCATAAAAGAAGTTGCTCTTTGAAGAACCCAGAGGTCTACAGCGTACAGTCAAAACATTATCTTGGTGACGTTGATGCACTGCAGAAAGCTCATAAAACTGCCCTGTTGAGCCATGCTCTGTTTTGTGGTCTTCACTGTAAAGGTGGAGGGCACATGGCTTATCACCATAGTGAGTAAAGGGTAGCTGCTATAATCCCAGAAGAATCCTTTATAGTTTTAAATTGATAGAAAGGATAAAAAAATTGATAGAAGGAACGTATCAGTCACCAGATGTATTTGAGCAAATGATTGCTCATTAAGAACACGAAGACCTACCAGATGCATCGTAGAGATGGATGTACAGAATACAGCAGGAGCATGATTTCTCCTTCCTTTCCCAAGATCCACTGGGAATTCAAAAACTCAGAGCACAAAAGTTCACCTGAAACATAGAAAGAAAAGAACAATCTTTTCCCCACTCCCTGCATCCTTACATCATCATCTTCTCTGTTATTTTTCTTATCGCTCTTCCTTAAATAATCCTCATAAGATACAATCTTCCATTTGTCAATGGAACGTTTAGTAAAAGCAGTCCCATGAGCTGAGAGTGTGTCCCACGGCCGCTGCTGATGCTGAGCTCCTCTTCGTGGGCTTTCAAAGCCTCATTGTGGGTTTCGTGTTTCTGAAGAGATTATTTCAGTGACATGAGGAAAATAACATCTTTAAATTTAGTTCTGTCTCTCAAGGAAATAAGGGAACCAATTTAAGCTCTTTCTTGTACTGGAGTTTCTAAATATAAAAGGAACATTTCTATTTTTTTATAGAAACAAGTAGGAATGGCTGAGAAAGACAGACAGGGACTGAATGCAGTGACGGGAGCCAGGAATTCCTGCCTTCTCTGTCTGGCTCTGATCTCTGGGGTCTTTAGTGCATGGCTTGGTTCTTGTCTTTCGGTGCCCCTCCATTTAAAATAACAATTTTAGATTTAAGTAAAAGCTGTGCAAGGCAAATCATTAGCTGATGAGGAACAATTCATTAGCAGATTCTTGGAAGGTGGAGTTATAATCGCATTGTAGGACGGTTGATTTACCTCACCACAAGAGAAGCAGTTACAGATCATAACTTCTGCATTTCACTTGCCAGGATTGCAAGCCTCTGGGTCTGAGAAGAGCTGTGTGGTGATCTGAAAGCTGGTAAGACAAGCGCAAGAACTTGTGCAAGCATCGGGGATTCATAAGTATGACAGAAGAATAAAGAAGTAAGTCACTGCTGCTGAATTCCCTTTTGTGAATCACTAGAGCCACTCAGAATAGGAACAATTGGAGGCTGAAGATTTCCTCAGACATCATTGTTTGGGGTCATTCGCAGTGGGGAAAAAGCCGATCTCTTATGAATGCTCACTCTATTTACATCCAGTAGGTGCTCTGGGGCAAATATTTAAATTATAAACAAGGATTTTGACCACAAAATACACATTTTAAAAAATACATGATAACTTATGACAGACTGTGTTTTTCACCCAGCATAATGTGACATTGTAGTTGGAGCCCTTGGGACTGTGAAGCAATTCAACCTCAGGTTGTGTGGAAAGGGTGAAGGAGCTGGAAGCTGAAAGACATCACTTTCAGAGCTCTTAAGTAGGTAACAAACTGAACCACTGCTTATCCTTGAAGCAATGCAACCTACCACAGTCTTGCTTCACAGCTGGCTGCCCCCATCACACTTTCAGTGGGCGATAAACATTATTATGTGCCATTGCTCAATTTCTGCAGAAAGCTCCTTCTGAGAAAGTGTTTATTTTAGAAAGATTCTTAAGATATCTTTTCACTTTACTTCATTTATTCTTCTCCTACCACTTCTTTTCCTTCTCTCTGCCTCCTTCTTTCTCTTTCTGACTCTGATCTAACTTAGAAAATTCTGAGTTTCGGAATTTCAGGATTTTATTAGCTTTTCTTCTTTTCTTCCTGGTCTTCCCACCACAGCTCTTTTATACCCATCTCTGACAATGGGAGATATCCCCAAGTGTTTAGGATGAGACATCAACAAGACAGCAAAGGACCATGCCATATACACCACTCTCATTTCACTCATGAAGGGGAGCAAGCGTACAACCACAGCTCTGTGCCATTCCCAGAAATGTTTTGCATGTTACAAAACACAAAGAATTCAATAGGTAGCAAGGCAGACAGGGTATCTTATCTTTGCAAGTCTTATCCAGGATCCTTACTTGTGGATGGAGCTGGGAGCCTGGAGAAAGCACCTCATGTCCCTCATGTCCTGCCACCAGGTGGCAGCCACTGTTGGTGGAGGAGAAGTTGATTTCCTCTGCTCTCTCTTGCCATTAATCTCTTCTGGAAGTTGTGGTTACAGCTTGCTGCTGTAGCTGCTGCTATCTCACTTGTGATCTTTGGTGAACCCAGGAAAAATGACAGCTGTTTCTTCAATGAGTTTTCCTACCATCAAAGGAGCCTAGGAATCTGTTCCCAATTGTGGACTGGAAGAGGCTGTGCTCGACAACTTTGCCCCTCCCAGTTTTTTTCTCCTTTTTAGTAGAGGGAGGTATCAAATAACTTTCCATTTTAAACCATCAGGAAAATTACATATCCTCTACTTCAAGCACATGACCTTGAAAATCATAGGGCAGGAGGCCTCAGGAACTGCTCTTGCCATTGCCTAAATGTGATTACTCCCTGCCTGATTCGACAGTGGCGTGTGTGGCACACGGGGTCAGAGCACCCCAACAGTCCTGCAACCAAAGACCTTCAACCAAAAACCCCCAGGGCTCTAAATACCAGTTTGGGTGAAGTTGTTCTGGGGTGCATCCAGGCAAACACAGGCACACGCTAAATAATTTGAATCTGGAATATTTCAGTGTTTCTCTGTGTCCACATTTAGGTAAACCATGGCCTTTCTTTGATGCTAGCTCCCCAGAAGACCCATGCTTACTTCAGCTTATCTCTTACAAGTGCACTCTGGAAGGTCATGTGTATTGGGAAATCTAACCTTGCAGTATGTCTCTTTGGTCATGGAAACCGTTGACTATTAAATACATCACCTTCTCTTATTTACCCCTGCTAAAGGATGGTTTCAGTTGTTTTTTTATTTGTTTTTTGTAGGTTGTCTCACTATGGTGTATTCACTGAGTCAGGGAAGCAGACAAAGGCATATGAGTATTATCTCTTCACCCAAAACAAAACGAACGGTGGTTTCAAGAGTATGACAGCCACAACCACAGACTTACCACAGTTCATTCCATTAAATTTTTGAATAAGATATTTTGAATTGTGGAGTGTAGCGATAGGACAAGGGGTAATGGTTTTAAATTGAAAGAGGGGAGATTTAGATTAG
>JAOXJM010000019.1:74029206-74042709 GCA_026413425.1 Tringa solitaria
TGGTTTAGTGATGGTGTTGCATTTTGTTTGTTGTGTGGGTGTTTATTTTTGTCAGTGTTAGGTTGATGGTTGGACAAGGTGATCTTGAAGGTCCCTTCCAACCGAGAAGATTCTGTGATTCTGTGATATGCACTATCCTGAACAGAACTACCAACAGATCTGCAGGCTGGGCTCTAAAGCAGTGAGTAGTTGCATGTGATTGTCAGAAGCCAGGTGATATTGGTTTTGTTCTTAGCTGTTTGTGCATCTAAGCATTGCTGACCTGATGGCTGCAAAACCGCATATTGTTGTTAGAAGTCCACAGATGTGATTTTGAAAAGTGAACGGATGCACACTGTCTGCATGCAGCTTCATCGCTCCTCTTGGGTTAAATGCTGAAGTGGACTGGGGTATAGCTGAAGTCACAATGGGAAAAACACGCAGGTGCGTTTGTTACAGCACTTATATAGAAGATTGGGTATAGTTAGTTTTAAGATTTACTTTTCTAACAATTAGTCTGGTCATGGAAGACTTATCTTTGAACAATGAAGCACAAAATAGTAAAATTCTAGAAGTTACAGCTTAGCTAATAAAGAATGCAGGCAATGGGTCAGTGCAACAATCTACCATGTTTCATTCCAAACTCTTCATTTCATGTCTCTGACACTGAAGCGCTGCATTAGATTATCTAGATTAAAATTATTTTCATAGGGGCAAACCTCGAGCATACTGTGGCATATCTAGTTAAGTTTTTGCTGACATGTTTCTAGAGAATTAAAAGCAACCATACCATTTGATTATGACTGGGCCAAGTTCACAATGCTATTTATGATTAAGTCAGTGACAACACTTTCATCACAGGACCCTTTAGCACTTCAGTCATAGTTTTAAAGCTGAGATGAAATCTGGAATCTGTGGTCTTACTACAGTAAAAATTATTAATTTATTTTTAACCACTTAAACAGAAATTAGACAGGTCACTTCTGAAGTACTCTGCTTCCACACTCCCCCAGTTGAGATTAACTTTCATACTGTGCATTTCAGACTGGTCATGTTTGATGAGTTTCAATACATCTGCCTCGAATCTGCTCTTGGTTACTGAAATAAAACCTGTATAACTTACTGGTTTTATTATTAAAATTGTTTGTGTAAATAGCCTTTGCGGTCCCTAAGCAACTAAGAGATCTAAGAAATTCACATAGTGAAATTAATTATCTGTTGGTCGAGTTCTTTTATTGATGCAAGAGGGAAAATGATGAATACTATGATCTAAGAACCTGTTTTGGCCACAGAAATGTATGTTGCTGACGGACTTTTAACATGGATATTTCAGTCCTTGATGTACATGTAAGTTTCCATTAATGGGAACTGAGTAGATGGATCCAAGATAATATTTTAATAGCTAGGTGAAATAGTAACAGAGTTAATCCCACAACTGTTAAAGCTGTACAGGTAAAGTTATTTGTTTTGTTTCCAAGGATCTGGGCACTGAGAAAATTTCATTTCAGACTTGAGTAAGTTGTACTCCAGATTCCCAGGGTGAGATTCCAGTAAGAAGAAATTACTCTATATAGGTTTTTATAAATAAATAAATTTTAATATAGGTTTAATTCTTTTTTTCACAGCTGTTAGTACTACATGATGAGAAAAGGACAGCATAGACATGTTACGTTAAAGGTGAGCTATGAATCTTATTACCGTGCTAACAATTTGGAGCAGGAGACATGAGAAAAGAGATGGTGCCTGAGATGAGATGCCAAGCTTCCAGCAGAAGCAAATTCCGTGCTGTATTATTTGTATTCCATCATATTCATACACTAGAGAGATGATCCTTTTAGCACTTTATCCTGTCAGTTTGTCATCATGAAGCAAACACCAAGGACAGCATTTATACCACATAGCTTTGGACACTAGACAGATAATATCTAATCTTCCTGAATTCTCATTTATTCATGGGAGATTTGAAGCAGAAAATAACTTAAGCAACTCTCCAGTCTTCAGAGTCAAATTTTGCTTTAATCACTCTTAAGCAAAGAATGAGGTCCAACACTCCAAGACATAGCTAGTCTCCAACCTGGCAGTTAAAAGTGCCACATAAGGTTGCCTTTTTTCTGGAATTGATGTTTTCTGTAATTTCCTAGGTATTTCCTAACATCGTTTTTTTCCTAATTTCAATGTGACTTGTAATTTGAAGGATGTAGCTTCTTGCTGCTTAACTGTTGCCTTCCACTCCCAACTTGGAGAACACGTCTTGTAGTGCTAAGTGAAATCCAGTACTTGGACCTCCATGCTACCTTTAACAGCATAGCTCTGCATGTCTGGTGTATTCCCTCAAGAATCCATTTACGTGGGTGGAACAATGTCTTCGTGAAACCGCATTTGGCACAATGTGTTTCCAAGCTAATGCTTTTTCCGTAGGCACGCCAGGGTACCTCAAGCTAGTTTGAAGGCCGTTGAATTGTGCTTCCCATGTGCTGCCTTGTGCTTCAGATGTGCTGCTACACTTTGTTCTATAGATGTGGCCAGTGCCTGTTTAAAACTAACATACACAACTCCTCACTTTGAATACTAAGAGCCTTCTCCAAGGAAAACTGAGATTCTCAGGTTTTTTGCTTGTTTGTTTCTGATTCATCAGCAACTGGAACATAGATGTGAGGACTAGTTCAAACTTTGCGGCTCCTCCTGCTCAACAGTCTCTTTCAGCAGTTTAAGCAACAAAAAAGGAGCATGAGAAAGTTTCAGTGTACTGCCCCTATATGCTCATTAACTGAAAGTTGTGCTTTTAATAATGGCTTGTATTGTCACTTTAAATTAAAATCGAGCCATATGTAAAAAATTGTCCTTTGAAAACTAATGCCAATACAGAATTTGTATCCCACTTCAGCATGCAGCTCACCCAGCATGTCTTTCAGGTAGGTCTGATACACTGTCATTCAGTGAAAAATTCTAGCTTGTAGCTAGCATATTCAGGCATAAAACATGTTAGTAATATATCATATTAATCAGTAAATATATAATTATTTTTCAAGTTCCTTCTTCTTTCTTTATCTTCTGACATTTGGGTGGAAAATGCCTCAACTTCAACATTACAACTGTGTTAATTATGAATATGAATCCTATGAAAGAGAAAGGAGCATGAATCTTTACAAGTTTTATTCTGGACTTTACAAAAGAAAGATGAACATTCACTCATGATGGACTGTTTTTATGTTTTTCTTCAATAAAAGAAAAACCTTATTGCTTATTCACCTTTACTCAGTTTAATTTCCATAATCCCTAGCTAGATTCTGACCTTTTCAGTGTGGTAGCTCAATTTCATCACTGGGTGCAGTGTATAATGGGTCATAGTCTCTTCTCAGTTACACCCATGCAATGCCAAGCACATGAGATCAGTGGGACCGTAAGGGTGTAGCTGAGAACTTGTTTTCACCCATCGTCACATTCTCTTTGGACACAGATAGAGACACAAGCTGGTGATGCAGAGATGCAATACCAGGTAGTCAGAGAAATGTTTGATCACGTTCTAACTACGCTGGCCTCTGTGTGCTTTGTAAACTCGGATCATCTGATGAACTTTTCACAGGTGGCTTAATAAGAAATGTTTCTGCTTTTGATGTATTTCCAAACTAGCTCTTGATTATTCATTACTAGTAGTTTTTTTTTCTATGGTTCCTTGGGGCTGGATGATTACTACAGAAGCAATTAGGACATGACCAATTAAACAGATTCATTAGGTTCTGTAGTCCCCTGTGTATACAGTGGAGTTTACTTTTCCTTTAAGATGCTGATGTGAAAACAACTTCCTTAGAAAAAGTTCTCTTAAGACGTGATTTATTTTAGTGACCTTCTTTAAGTAGAAATACACAGGAAGATTATCTGTATTCTTTTCTTTTTTCTTGGAACCATACAATATGTCACCCTGGAACCCACAAATGCACCAGCAGGTCAGTACAGGTGTAAATAGAGTCTATATGACCCCTTTGGTATTTTTAACTAAATATGGCATTCAGATTTGTTTTATCTTTCCTGGAAGTGGATTTTTTTATGATGTAGCTGAAAGCAAATGAGATTCATGAGGATTAGCTTATCATGCAACAGCAACTTTCCAGCACAGGAAGACTGTGTGGGAACCACATTGTTTATGGCCACGGTGCTTTATGGTCCTTCTGCTATCTGAAAAGGAGTCAGAGGTTCTCACTGTTTCTACATACGTGTGTGTGTGCTTCATCTCACAGACTTGTAATGCTGCGAGCAGAGCGAAGGAATTCAAACGTGCTAAACCCAGACTGTTGTAGGGAAGTTCGGCTCCCTCATCTGTTTTCTTCCACCTTGAGTCATCAGATATGGGAATTGACCTTTGGCTTATTCTTAACCCAGAGGCCACAGCTTCTCTCCTGGCTTTGCCCAGCCATCTCTCCTTCCAGACAGAGGTCAGCACTTTCCCAGACTGCTCCCTGGGATGTGAGCTGAGTCTAAAGATCTTCCTGAGAAAGTCAGGATCAACCATCTGGAGCGCCCTGAGGCCATAGTAGTGTTCTAGGGAACAGGCAACTCACTGTAGTCACCGAGTCTGTTTCACCATGGAGTCTGAAAGCTCCCTTTGCACCACTTTGCACTTTCATTGCAGTCCCAGACCTCCTTGCTCTGCTGATGACTTGCCAGTCCAAGTGTGAAGAAATAAGATCAAAATGTTTATGAGGCCACACATCTTACCATGAGATTACTGTGACCACTTCCAAACATCTTCCCTTTATTTTATGCTTCAGACATTTTGTCTTATGTGAATGACTTGAAGAGACAAAAATAACAGATTGGGCAGGAGGAGGTGATACTTTCGACTTTGTTCTGAACAAATTTAAATTCAAAATCAATGAGACTTCCCCCAGGCAAACTACTCCACTGTCAGATCTGACATAAGGTTTTTCTGCGGCTGGGGTCCTGACATTCTGTCATACAATTAGACTACCTGATGGTGTTTGAGTAGGGTTCCACCCCTAACCACTCCCCACCTCACCCCCCAAAAGCTCACAATTTTGTTTTGGGATGCTTATGTCTGAAATTTTATTTCTCTGGCTCAGTTGTTTCCTCAGCCAGAGAAGAAACATTTCTATTTGCTATGCTGGTGCTTCATCACTCTGCAACAGAAAATGCAAGACCGTTGTTTCCCCTGAGAGTCTCTGGAAGAATATTCTTGGTTCTGGTCTCTACTCCTACCTCCATCTGTGTTGTTTGTAGCCTAATGATTAACAAATCTTAAAAAGGCGCTGGGGAATGAAAGACTAAATGCAGTCAGTCTAAAAGAAGGTGTTGAACTCCAGACTACTTGCTGCTGGCTAAGCCCTCTCATGTCAGCTTCAGATGGTAGTTTCTGCTTTGCTTTATAAAATAAATGAACGTGCATATTTGTTATGAAGGTCCTAATTCATTGGGTAAGTCTCAGGTCCCTCCAAAGCCTTCAGATTTGTGGTCTTTTTCTGCTTAACCTTTACAAGTACAAACCAGGTTCAGGGTTGCTGAAACAGCTTCATGCAGAGATGTAGAACTGTCTTGTCTAAGGACAGCAACAGCGAGGGACCAGGTAACGTGGCCACAGCTAGGGTTAGGCAGCAGTCAAGAAGAAATGCATTGCCATTTTGTACCTGTATGCTTTATTCCAGCTAGGTCATGCCAATTTATGACAAATCAATAAGCATATTAAAATGTGAGGGAAGACATACTATATTGCCCACCTGTGACTGTGGAGCTTTTCCCCAATAGTGTGCATGCGATACTGTCAGTATAGAAGTGATTTAGCAGAAATGGCAAGGACTCTGAAGACCATTTGGGCTTTGGTAAAGGATCAAATCCATTAGTGTTGTAAATTCTAAGAACAATTTCCTTCACCAACGTTTTGGTTAATGGCCTCTTGGGTAGTCATGCTTGTGACCTCAATGGGAGTCACAGATTACATAATGAAGAGTGGAATTTACTCTGAGTCACTAAAAAGAGTTTAAAAGATAATGTTTTTACAATTAGGCTTTTAAAACTTCTTTGTGAGTTCGTTTCTACTGTGGTTCATTCCTTTCCAGAAACCCTTCATTTGAAGTGATTAGTTCAATAGAAAAAGGGAGTTAGCTTGTAGTCTGGGAAAATACTTCAGATTGAATCAGAATGAAAGGTTGACGTAAAAGCTTTATCATGGTTCTTTCTAAAAGATATTTTTACATAGAGTTTGTTTTTAAGCTACAGTATTTCTTTTTAAAGGTGGGAGGAAGGAAGAATATTGTTGATTATGCTAACCCAAGGAATTTAATGTTGAAATCAAGACAGAGTGAACTGGAGTGACACAACATGATACCTTCTTATGATGTGATTGCAGTTCGTTCCTTAGAGAAAGTTTAAAATAAGTTTTTAATCTTGTTGTTATGGAAAAAATCCAATGAAGGGCTTAACTATTGGGAGATGCCTCCTTGCAGTTTTGAACTAGTTCCTCCTATTGAACTTGTGAGTCTTAAATGCCAGGAAGTGCTTCTGCTGCTTTACTGCACGTGCTTTGATCCCCCTGTAGGACTACAGTCATTTGGATAAATTTGTGTTTATAAAGAAAGATTTCTGAGCATCCAGCATATACCACAGTGTCTCTCATGAAATGTCTCAATACAAGGATAACTTTCAAATAAAAAAGGAAAAAATTATATTCTGGTAATTTTATTTCAGCATATAAAGTGAATAAAGTGAAGTTTATGTAGAAGACTACCAACTTAATAAGTTCTTGCAATACTAGTCTGCAAAGTTGGAAGTGAAAATGAAATTGTGGGTTTTGTCTTTGTCGTATTTCATTGTTGTTTATATGTTTTATTGCTGAATTTGTAAGTAAATGGTGAGAGAAAAAAGGTGAAAAATTCCTATTTGTGCAACTGGAAACTCAGTTTGATTCCTGAACATCAAGCTGTTTTGTTCAACTTCATTTATTATTTCTAAACAGTAGGGGAAGTTCTAGAAGTAAATCAATCCCATAGTTAAACATAAATTTAAAAGAATGCTTCTCTTTTCAGTGGATTTGTGCACTGGTAGTAATCAGAGACCAGTGCATGAATCCTAGCACAGTAAAAGCAATTTCATCAGTCTGTGGATAATACAAAAGAAATGTTACAATTCACCTTGCTTTGTCTTCTGGTATCCTTGAGGATCAGAAGATGAGAGAAAAATATATATATTTTTTCACACTCCTAAGTGAGATACATCATTTTATAGTACATAAAAAATCTCTGATAGTTTTTGATAACTATTGAATTAGCTGATATATCTCACGATAGAGATGTAAGCCTGACTACGTACCAGGCTTGGATTGTTCATTCACCCATCTTTACTCCCAAGAACTGTAAATCACCACAGATCAAAAATATGATAATACCAATCTTGGCTGGTTCTATATTTAACACTTTTTCAAACAGGATTGATTGAAAATAGAATAAATTCTGTCTAAACTTGGGCAGATATTTGTTGGCTATTATACATTATCACAATTGTAATGGATGGAAATCCTTGGGATTGAGAAATAGAAAAAAAACCTCACTCAAACACCATCCTGTCATAAGGGATCTCTTTGGCCACGTTTGTTTCAGAGACATACAAATATATGCTTAACCTTTTGCTTCCTTTTGTCTAGATGCAGCTGTGCTGGAGTAGGCATAATGACTCACAAGATATTAAAAACTGCTAAGCTGACAGTACATGTAGAAAGTAATGTTTTCCTGTGAAGCAATTTGAGGCACATTTTGGAAAAAATATATTATCTTTTTCTAGTATTTTCCTAATTTTATAGTAGATTTCCATATTTTTGTGTTGGTGGCTCAAAAATCCATAGGATATACATTTTCTTTAAATCTGTATGTGCTCAGAATATAGACCCCTTTGTGTTTCCTCTCTGATAAATTCTCCCCCATTGCCTTAGAGATACAAAATCTTGCAGTAACAGTGTAGTTAATATAATCTTCTTGATTTGAAGGATGCTACATGGAATTAAGTGTTCCCCTTGTAGTGTTCCTTCCCACTAGTGTGGGGAGTTCTGTTCTGTAACCACAGTATCATAACCTGTAGCATTTCTAGGAGCAGTATGAGGTTTTGGATTGCTAGTTGATATAAAAGTACTGCTAATTTGAGTTGGGTGAAAAAAAGTGGCAGCTTCTGACTTCTAAATTGTCTGCAACTGCCACATCATTTGGAGAGAGAGAGTACTTTACTTCCTTGAGATTTATGGTTTTCAGAAATCCAAGACATTTTAGTCCATAGGATTTTTGTATTTCAATTACTCTTTGATAACTATCGCTTCCAATCAGAATAAATTGAGATACAATAAATAAGAAAATTGTATTTTGCATGCTTCAAAAAATTTGGTTTTTTTTCAGAGAACTATTCTCATGAGTTCTCATTGAGACTACACAGAAGAACAGAATCTAAAGGAGTAACTCTGATATAGTTCTTTCATATGATTCTGGAAAACTGCTTGATTACAAATAAATATGTTTGTAATCTGTGGAATATTCTAGACATCAATAGAATTTCACTGATCTAGAAGTTATTTTTTGGAAAGCAATGGCTTGTCTTTCACTCATTATATGGAGCTTTTACAGTGTCTAATTGTCTATCCTGGATTTCTTTTGTTTGCTCTTATTTTCAAATTACCAAAGGAGCTTGAACTCGTACATGAGCTACTGTTTGATCCTTTCTGAAAGTCAGGCTGTTCTGTTACTCACCACACGTTACTTTTAATCTTAAAGGGAAACAGTCATTCAGACTGCTTTTTGCTTCAAACTGAGAGCTCTGATTTGACACATAGCTTGAGCATGTGTTTACATTTGGCGTTAATGGGAAAGTTATTTCCTTGATTGGGATCAAAACATGTAGTACTTTCTTAGATCAAATCCTTGTGAAAGCAGGGAGTCGGATGCTGTAAAATGCAAGAAAGATGAATATGGTTAGTTGGTTTTTTTTCTCACTTCTTATGGCTCTGTTTGCTGTAAGTCTTTATTTCAGGGATACTTGGGTAATATGATGTATTTACCATAGAATATAGGACTGTAACATTAGGGCCTTTTGCTTGACAAGCCTTTCTCATAGCAAACAGCCATGATGTATTAGAGCTGCCAAGGTGCGATGGCAGGGATTTTAAGTTGATCTTGCAGACCTCGGTAATACAAAGGACACGTGATAACATCTCTTCCATTAGAAGCTATTATGGTAGCTTTTTCTGCTCTCTGTGATATAAATAGAGTCTTAATACAATAATCCCATTCCATTTCTCCACTACTCTGGTGCATCCCCTTGCACGTGTTGTCAGAGATAAGAAGGAATGAGGCTGGGGACGTGGGCTATTTTTCCCCCTTGTACTGTTTTTAAAACACTATGCTATTCGCTTTGTTACATATTCTCAAGAGAATGCCAGACCCCCAGCTAATCTAAGGCACCGTTTGGCCTTGAGACTTCACTAACAGCTTCCATTCAACTGAGCTACAGAGGACGTAACAGAAGAGACACAGAGGCCACCAGCTTTATATGCTGTCTAAGAAAAACCCTATTTTCAGACAATCAAAATATCTTCTGGAAAACTGAGCTGCAGCACATTCAGGAGAGTGTGGATGGCATTTCTGTGTGGCTTTTACAATGCGCTCAGGTCCTGGTAATTCTGTGGTTCTTGTGCTTTATTTCCAACATGCAGAATTTGCTCTGAAAGTAAAAAGCAAAATACATGGTTAATGTTGAGGATGAGACTAGCTGCACCACCCACTAATGGTGTATTTTCACTCTTCAGTTCTCTGTTACTTTAAACTCTGCTGAGCATTAATCATTTGAACTTCAACTTCCCAGGTGAGATGTGTGCCTCAGGCTAACTGTAATTATGAGGAAAATACCTGTGTTTTTTTTTAAGAAAACAAGAATGAACAAAAGCACATTATTTTGTTCTTGTTAGAAGGAATTCTGGCAGCTTTTCTCTGAGAAGTTCCAGCAACTTGAATGCTGGCAGCAAAAGCTCTTTTTATGATGCATGTTCTTTTGAAAACCTTAATTAATTATAAGCATTTTCAAGAGATTATTTCTAGAACTCTGGAATGATGAAGATATTTGTCCATACTGAATGTGTCAAAACCCAGAATGTGGCAAGAATTCTGTCACAGTTTCACCTACAATCTCCTACACAGTTGGCTTTGGTTGAGCACTGGAGACAGTAAAGGAGACTATCTCCTGTGCTTCCTTGATGTACTTCAACAGTATGGCAGAGACTGCTTGACATGGATGTTGACGTGAAAGTGTAAAAGAGAGTTGATAAAGAACCCAGGGAGGAGGGGACGGAGGTTGAAACCAGGCAGAGGGTGAAATGGTGAAAGGGAAATAGAAGCTGGAGGTTAGTGGTGAGAAGGGATTAGGTGATGAGGAGTGGAAAAGGAGACACAACCTTAAACTGGACAACAAGAAGACTGTGATACATAAGAAAAGAAAGATAGGTGGTGAGGATCAGAAGTACATGGAAAGACCTATGTTTAGCTGAATAAGAAGGCAAACCATTGAGCACATAGCTATAGAAGACAGTAAATGAAGACAACTTGCAATGAGTGCTGGTCAAGAAGAGAAAAAGAAGGAAGGAGACTTGTGTCAAATCGAGAGTTGCCAGACAGAATGGAAATAAAGAACAGTTGCTTTTGGAAAGAGAATATGGAAACTGGGCAGGGACACTGCTGACAGTGAAAAACTGTTATGACAAAGAGGCAGAGGACAAACTGGAGGTAAGAGTGAAGAAGAGGCCAAGAGAAGGTAAGAAGCTGTGTGCTGCATGGAGTGCACTCTCTTCCAAAGCCAGGAGCAGATCTGGGGTGCACCTCTCCCCTCCCTCATTAAGCCTTTGTAAAACCTTCTGTTTCTGCCTGATGGGCTGCTGACAACACAGCAGTGGATTGTCTACTTCTGCCAGCTCAGTTCTTCCCTTAAGTGGCAAGGCAGGGTGCTAAGTGATTTGAAAGTTCTTAATGTGATGACTCACGCCACATGGAGATATGATGTCATATTTCAAGCTTGCTTTTTCCCTCCAGATCTCAGCTGTATCAGAAGTGCTTCTTGAAGAGTGGCGATAGATTGCCGTTATTAATTATGATGCTGTCTTTAGTCATAGGTGCAGGCTACTTGAAATTTCACCTTTTCTGATTTTTGAGCGCATGGCCTTGCAGTCTTGCTGATTTTATTTCACTGCAGGTCTGAGTACGCATTGGTACAATATGCAGATGATTTGATAGTTCCGAGGCTCTGGTTGTGAAATACCCTTTAACTAATTTTATGTGATAATACTAGAATGCCTTCCTAATCATTTTAGGAAGGAGAACATTGGAAAGTCTCTAATACTACAAGCAGGAGGGTGGAGAGCTGCTGATTTCAGAGAGGTCCTAGCAGGAGCTTGCATGGTGGTAATACACAATCA
This sequence comes from Tringa solitaria, assembly GCA_026413425.1. Lineage (NCBI taxonomy): Eukaryota > Metazoa > Chordata > Aves > Charadriiformes > Scolopacidae > Tringa > Tringa solitaria. The sequence continues at coordinate 74,040,632 of JAOXJM010000019.1, forward strand.
CATACTGGTTATGGATGATATCTAATCCACTTAAACCAGAATTTAAAATAAATAATAGTGGAGAAGAGACAAAAGGAATAATGGTGGAAGGAGACTTGTATAAACAACTTCCTTTATAATCAATTTTATTATTACACTTCAGCTGAACAACAGATATAGTCCAGGTTTTTCTGAATACAGAAACCAGAAGGTTTTTAAAATAAAACATTATTCACACTTATTTACTTCCACAGTGACAGTGCACATTTAAACAATGCATCTTTGTTTTCTTTTTAAAAGATTTATTGAAGTAGACAACTGTTAGTGACTCTCAGGAGCCATTCAGGGAGTCAGATTCTGAGTCCAAACTTGGTGAGGAAACCAGAGGTCTACTCTGACAGTCCCCTGAAAGCAGGGAGGGATGCCCCAGCATTACTGGTGGGGGTAATCCCCGGATCCCGGTAATCCCCGGAGCATTACTGGTGAGGTAAGAAAAGATAGGAGCAATTCAAGACATAGGTAAATAAAGGGGTGTTGCTTTGGGAGACTTTTCTGAAATTAAACATGATTATTTGGTTTGTGACCCACCACAAGGTTATTTAATAGTATCTTTAAATGGTTTTGAATCTCTTATACCTGATCAATTTTCTATTAGGTAGCACAGATGCCCATTATATGCATTGTACTCCTGCTAAAACATTATTGATTGTTTTGTTTGGGTTTGGGTTTGCTTTGGTTTTGGTTGTGGGTTTTGTTTTGTTATGTTTTCATTTGTGTTGTTGTGTTTTGTTTTTTAATTTTGGAGAAAAAGTTATTACATTAATTCTTACCATCAGGAACATTTAATAGTTGATTTAGTCCCTTATGTCTAGACTAGAAATCTTGTCATGTGACAGTCTATCTTAAACTCTTGCCTGTGCTTTGAGGACCCAACAATGGCAACAGCTGTGATGGAACGAGAAGACTGGGAGTGAGGTAGAAGGAAGCATAAATAAGCTTTTCACATTGGGAGACTGCAAGCAAAGTTTACCCAGGCATGTGGGACTATTCATTCAACAATTCAGCTGTTGCTGAGAATTACTTATCTTTTTCTGACGCGTGTATTTAGGGATAGACATCTTTTGTCTTCCTTTTCTCCCTTCCTTCCCCCTGCTGTTTCAGATATGGAAGAAATGGGTGTTGTGCCTCCTGTAATATGTGTTAGTCTGCTGAGCACCTCATGAATGATCTAGCTATGAGTAATTTTTCAGGCCAGACAGATATGGATAGCTTCAGTGACGTGGGTGATGTAAAATTCCCAGAAATACTGCTGCAGTTCTCTAATCAGCTTAAGAAATATGCAGGGGGAGGAGTACATAAAGTGGCAGGACCAGATTCATCTCCATGGCAATATGCTGATATTTTCTGTCTGTGCATGTGCAATTTTGTCAATTTGTGTTTGAATAGCCTGCTAAGGCTACTTCTTCATATTTAAGAAGGAAAAAAATCACAGCGTGAATTAATCTGGGAAGAGTTTTGTTGAGTGATGGAACGATTGTGCTGGTTTTTGTTATTCCACTTAAAAATCTTGCTCCTAGGCTGTAGAACCTGCACTGGGGTAAAAAATCTTACTGAAAATTTACTATTTAAAATAAGCATGGTAGGTGGTAAAAGCTAGATGTTAAAACCTAACCAGGAAACTGTAAGCATTTGTTGTGCAAATGGATTTGGCTTCAGTTAGGCAAGCATAAGTTTGGCTCTATCAAGTAATTTTCAGAATGAGAGGTCTTTAGGGAATAGTAAATTCCACTTTTCTTTCAGTGTTACTTTTCTAGGCAAGGTGCTTTTATTCTGTAGCAGGAGCTCTGCTGAGCACCTCCCATGAAGCTAAGAATTGACTTCAGTAAAAAGCATAATGACTACGTGTCAGCTAAGACAGTGATGAACTGTGTTTCTTCAAAGAGTGAAAAGGAAACTTGCTTTCCTTCCGTTGACATCAGAAGCAAACCCATAGCCCACAGGACATTTAAAAGTAGATTTTCTATTTTCAAAGGAGGATATTACTGCTAATACAATAATTGCCTCTGGCTAGTTTCCTTTGAATTCCTTTCTAATTTTTT
>JAOXJM010000019.1:74042851-74058546 GCA_026413425.1 Tringa solitaria
CACTCTATTGGCTAAAGTTTGCACCATATAAATGGCTTGTTTAGAAACCTCACAGGTCTGATAGTCTGATGCAAGAGTTGGGTTTTACATATTCTTAAAAAAAACCCCACAACTTAAATTGCAATTCAGATACCCATTTACGTTAGAACAAATTACATACAAAATGCTAATAAGAACGCTAGTGTCCCTAAGCCAACACCAAAATACTGCAATAATCAATCATAACAATGTATTATATATGAGACTTTATTCAGGGTAAATTTGGTACTCAACATTGGTCCTAATGTGCATTACCTGGAAATCACAAAGTAAAAATCTTAGCCTTCAGGCAATTTTCTGTAGAAAAATATTGAAAGTAAGTTGAGTATTCAAAATATTTTAAATTGGAATTTTCTCTTTTTAAAAAAACATATGGAAATAAAAGCTGTTAATGGTATTTGATAGATTATTCACTATAATTGGTGTTGCCTAAAGAAAGGACTTCAAATACATTCTCTTTTCATACAGAAGAGTATTTGAAGTCTAGTGCTAACAATGAATTTCATAGCTTTGAAATTCATGCAAACCATGGTGAAATGAGTGATAGAGCCTACTGCTAGAACTGTAACCCTAGGAATATTTAGCCTTATTTTTCCTTTAAGCACATGCAAAGAGGAGCTACATTCACTCCTTTCCATATCAGTCCCAGTAAACTTTTAGGGTTTCCTGTGAGCTGTTTGGACTTGGGTGTGAGTAATATTTACCTGATTTAGAGGGTTTTTTTCATTGTTATTAATTGTTATAGCTTGGGTCCTATTGCATGTATTTAATTTGAAGAGATTTCCTTTGTCTCAGGAACCTGATATTGGAAAGTTTAGTCACTTTGACCATAATGAGGAATTGTATCATCCAATTACATTGTTAATGTTTATGGTACTTATTTCTCATTCATGAGAATGACTGTTTAATCACAACTGAGTGGTACCAAATAAATTCTGAGTTTTATTTTGGTTTGACAGCTTGTCATATAGTATGCTTGAAGTCAAAAGGTCCTGAGGAGGTATTCAGCGGTTTAGTATCAGAACAAAATTTCAGTGTTTTACTGAAAAGGAAAGGGCTGCATTTTGGCCCTATTCTGGCCCTCTTCTAGGGAGTATGCAATTAAGCATTGTGCTTTGCCATATTTGGATTAAACAGACACAGTTCTGTGGATAACCATCTAGGTGCCATTCTTATACATGTGTTGCTTGCATAACACTGCGTCCTACTGGCCAATTTTTTTTAAGATATTTTCAATCTGATAATAAAGATTGATATAGGTGTAGAGATGACTGGTGTGCAATACTGCTGGTACAGCCCTCTTCAGAGGTAGGAGTTTCAACCCAAATCACTGATACCCTGGGAAAAAATGCCCAATTGGAGGCAGCATGAACGTGAGCTTTGGGGAAAACTGATTTTTTTGGTGATAGGTGAGCCCAAGGGCATCTGCCAGAGAACACCCAGTCTGAGAGTGGTCACTGGAATGAGACATAAAAGATTGCCTGAGATGTTCAGCTCTGAAAGGCTTGAGATACTCCTGTTGCAGTGCAAGTCCAGGACTTTAGGTGGCTGGGAAGGTTTAGTAGGAAAAAATACAGTTGTCTGTAGAGTTGGTCATGGATTCTGAGGATTCAGTTTGGATTCTAAAATCCTGCTAACAAAACTTTTTTGTAGGGCTGGCCATAAATATTTGCACAGAGTTGTAGGTGTTTGGCCATAGACATGATGAAAATATGCCAGGTTTGCCAGCCCTTTGACCAAAATACAGAAAGAAATCCCACAGAACTCCTTCCCCTAAGACGTGAAGGTTTTGTTCTCTTGGTGGGTTGAATGACATTGGGAGAGCTGAAATATTTTGCTTGTGTCAGGGTTAGAAATTAGAAGGCAAGGAACTGGGACTCAGATGCTGTGTGAGCAATGGTCTCCTGGTGTTGTATCTGGTATTTTTTTATATTATTTTATACTACATTACCCACAGCCTCTTCTTGTGAGCTACGCTTCATGCAATGGTTTAGCATGTATAGAGTACAAATAGTGTTCATCTCTCCTGTTTTGTTTGCCTGAATGTACAAATTTGTGCCAAATGTTGGGCCACATACCCACAGTAAGTAAAATGGATAAAGAGTGTTGGTATACGATCTTGATTCATGTACAGTCATGGGATCAACAGCGCAGATTTATTAATTCACTCAATCTGATTTATTCTGCTGGATATTGTTACAGTTGCTTGTGGGATTTAGTCTTTATTGTTTCGTAATTTCTGAACAGCAAGTTTTACAACTAATTGTTCTGTGGTTATTCATATAACCAGTGTGTATGGAGAATTAAAACACTCTCAAATCCATGTCCAATTCTTTCCCTTGATATGTCTTTCTGAAGTCAACAGGAGTGAGGCATGACTAATACAGATGTGAAAGTCATTGTCAATGAACATGATAGGGGCCAAAATTCTAAATGGTTTTAAAAGGATTAGACAAATTTGTAAATGATAAGCCTTTTGGTGACTACATGGGATGGTCCAAGTTACTTCCAGCTCAGTAAGGCTTAGAAGTGTCAATGGGAGGAGCTGGGGACATGGACTGTGTGATGCTCCTCCTGGTTCGAATCTCCTCCTTGAAGAATCTGTCCCTGTCCAAGGCCATGTCTTGGGTTTGGGCTCATTGGATCTTCAGTCAGAATCAGCATGGCTGTTCTTACGTTTTGATCTTATCTGTGTTGTTTTGTCTCTCGGGATTTGGAATTTTTCTTCCCCTGTTACATTAGTTCATCCTATTGTCAGATAGCTTGAGGGGAGGAGAGGGAACAGATTCTCACGGTCCTATTAACTAGGAAGTGTATTAGTTTGCAGGTGGTTCTACACACTGTTTATTGATTTCCATCCTATTTCTCATTATACCAATTTTGTAAGAATTATTTGCATTTTCTATTTTATAGACACATGTTTAAGAGGAAAAATTGATTTTTTTTTTGCATGTGTCTTTTGATTCTTTATACAGTGGTAATTATTCCCTTCTTCAGTCTATAATCAGAAATATGTTTAAAGATTTAATAATCCCTCTGATTATCTCAGCACAACTTTACAAGTGCAGATTATACCTGTGCTGGATGGAATGGTGTAAGCGATAAATTTTGTAGTGAAATTATTTTTGCCATGGTCTTAAAGGTAGCATAATCGTCTAAGTATCTGATGCCAAAATGGTTTCTTTGCACGAGAGACTTCAGGGTAACTATTTGCAGAGAGACGCAAGCCAATGATGAGTGAAGCAACCTCCTATTCCACAAATATCAGTAGAATTACCCAATGTCTCGTAGGACTGAGCTGCATTATGTTGGTCAGTCTGTCTTGCAAGATTCCTGTCTTATGGATTTAAACTTGTTTTCAGTCTGCCAAGGGGAATACATCACTGAAGTACATGTGAGTCAGCATCTCAGCTGGCCAAAGCCAGTGTTAATGGACTCAACGGTGTACTTCCTGAAAAACATTTTTCATTTTAAAATGTGTGAAAAGGACAGAACACTTATTCATATTTAAAAAAAAAAAAAAAGGAAAAGAAAAAGAGTGAGGGGCTTCTTTGTTTGTTGTTTTGGTTTGTTTTTTTTTCTAAAAAAATGTACATGAGCGTGCAATTAGTTTAGGAAATGGTACTAATGGTCATCCAAAAATGCTTCTTTGGGGATTTAGAGCAGTCAGAGCACGTAGGAAACCTGTAGGCTGATGAAGACTGCTTCATATATGTCTTTACAGGTCATTCTATATGTGGAAGTGACACAATGTAATGCTGCTCTTTCACGATGCACACAAAAAGAAAAATGGTACAAAGTGCTGTTGCTGATCTGACGAGTTTCGAGCTGCAGAGTAATTCTGCTAAGCTTAGAAGGTCCTCTGGCAAGTCTCAGGTCCCATGCTGTCATCAGTGGGAGGGCTGCTGAAAATTAAATGGATTAGGCAAAGCTAGCTGGTCCTCACCAGTGGGGCCTGTGATGCCTTCTCCTGCCCTATTGTTCAGGGTGAGGAGGCATAGCTGGGGGTGGGGGGAAAGATGTGGGGCTGGAGGCTGCGCTAAAAATTGAGGAGATTGCTGGTGGCCTCTAGGACTTCCTTTGAACGGTGCTTAACCCTGGGGTCAGCGTGTCAATTATTATGCCCTGGTGCTGAACGGAGTCGTAGGCGGGTGATGGGGGAGGATGGGGGTGGCACATTTGGGAATTTTTCTCCCAGGCTTGTTTACGGGGCAGGGGGCGGTGCGAAGCGAAGAGCTGTTTTACCAGAAGCCACCTCCTCAAGCAGCGCAGCAGGACCTTTCCTCGAGCGGGGTAAATTGGCTCCCTGGGAGATCGATGTCGTGCAGCTGGATTGCTTCCAGTTCCAGTGGGGTTGGAGCGCGATGTGCTGCCTTCTGCTCCGCACACGTGTCAATGGGGACCTACAAAGTAATTGGGAAACTGGAGAAAGGTTTGCAGGTTTTTGTGCCAAAAACTGATGAAGAATCAGTTTACTAAGCTTCAGGATATGTACATGCTGGGGGCTCAGGCTTCTCCGACCTCCCTTGTGTCAGGCAGCTATTTGGCAACCGGATCAGCTGAAGGGTACGTGCAAACCTACAGATGTACCCCCTTCCCAGGGCTCAGATGTCAGGTGTCCCCATGCAGTGTATCAGACACATTGGACCTCACTGGTTACTAACTTCCCATGGCCTTTTCACTGCCCGCTTCCAGTGAAGGAACCCTCCAGAGGGGGATTAGGAGCACAGTGTCCTTAGTTTACCTTCATTTTCGCTAACGTAGAGAGGGGCAGCATCAGTAAGAAGTGATGGAGTGCTGCGGCGCCGTGCGGTGATGTCCCACTGCTTGAGAGCAGCTGGAGTGCAACCACCAGGCTCAGGTTCCTGCCCAGGTCACCTGCTCTGCTGGAGCTGTCTGGAGGTCAGCGTTCCCATCTGCATGGAAGGGTCTATCTACTGATGAAAGGCTACTGCAGACGAGATACAGACTTACAGTTATTACAAGCAGATACCCTCACAGCTACTGATGGGTTTACCCCTATGAATCTCTCTAATCCGTTTTAAAACTGCTCATGCTCTTGGTCTCCATGACATCCTGTGGTGGTGAGGGCCACAAATGTAATGCACTGTAAAACAAACCAGAACAAACAACAAAAAAAATATCTTTCTCTTATAACTTTATCGATTTATGGCATCCCTCATCCACCATTTCTTTCCCACAAATTTTATAGCAAAATTTTACAGCAATTCATTAGATATAAATTACTCACCATTAAATGAGAGTAAATTGCTGGATTAGGAATAATCCAGATAGATAATTTTTAGGTTTTAAGAAAGTTTTTTGCATTGTAAATGTTTCTGCAAGGAGCTCTCCATGTAGTTGTCGGGTTAAGTGATTTTTTGAGGACTTAAGAACATGCTTTTAAAGAATCAGTTTTGAGCTATTCCAGAGTTTATGCTGTAGCTTACAAATATTTTGGTTTGCTTTCCAGCTTTTACTTTCACTGGAATTTTAACAACTAGAGTAAGACATTCCAAGGTCTCCCATTACAAATTTATTACTAACAATGCTGTACGTCCATCATTGTTGTCACTCCTAAATAAATCGTAGTAAATCATGAAAGTAAAACACCATTTTTGTGCATTTCACTTTGCAACACTTTGTAGAAACTGCTTTTCTTACAATAAATGAGGCTGGATTCATGAGTATGATTCTAGGTCATGGAAAGGTGCGAATATCTACCTTGTGATTGCATTTCCTTTCAGAAGTGGAGATGAAACAAAACGCAAGGAGCAGCAGAAGCAGGTCAGCAGTCCCGGCCAGATATTCTTGTTCATGCAGGATCTTAGCGGCAGAGGCCCTTTCCTGTACAACAGTCTATGCTTAGGTGGAGCAAAGCAGGGTGGCAGGAAGAGAAACGAGAAGTTTTATATTAGGGCACCTTATGTTCAAACTTACAGGCATGTGTGTCACAAGAAAGCTATCTGAAAAACAAGTGTAACTCCATATTTAGCAAAAAAAAAAATGGTACATGGAAACATCCAAGATTTTTTTGTCACTTTTTGCCCATAATGAGAGGAGAAAAGAGATTCCCTTTTTTCCCATGCACTGGGGAAAAAAAAAGTGAAAAATATTCCAATGTTTTACCCGTAATCTTAAAAAACAAAATAAAACAAAAACTCTGCATGCAAACTTGGAAATGTTTAATGTGATTTTTTTAAAGGCCCAATTAAATTTTGTCAGGCTCAAGGAGTGAAATTCTACAACGCTATGTACATAGAGACAAAGAGAACCTGAGGTCAATACACCAAGCAGCAGAACGGCTGTAAAAATGGCTTCATCATTGCCTAAATCAGCGCAGGCCACTTACTCAGTGAATCCACATTTCTACAAATTTTTTTTATAATGCAAGGGGAAACATTCTTACTGTAATGAAGAAAACAAGAAATGCCATCATGTGGCATTAAACCTTTAGCATTTTCCCTGGAATCCAAAGAGTATTTCTTCCTGTAATTCCCTTTGACAATTTTTCCTTGGGCTGATGTTTCATAATTACATCACCAGGGGACAAAAACAGCCTCATAAGCCTTTTTTTCTTTCTCTTTTCCTTTTTTTTTTCAGCAGGAACACCCTTTAGGGGATCATCTGTTGAAAACAGATTATATTTTTTAGAGAAGGTGGCATGAAGGGTTTAAAAAGTGAACGTAAGAAACCGTAGATTGTTATCTTCCTAATATGTGCATTTTTAACATTTGTTGTTGTGCGGTTCTGGAGAAGAATTATTTTCTGTAACTGGTAAGGTAGGCAGTGAATTGTGAGCTCAGAAAAGCTGCCCTCTGTTTGCCCTGTTCTGATTTCAGTTTGGTTAAATATGCTGCCACTCCTGCGTGCATGAAAACGACCCCCTTCAGTAGGTTGGGACTTCTCCTGTGCTCGTCCCTGGGCTGTTCCAGAGGATTTAAGAGCATACCCAGACTGGTTGTGTTGTACACTCGTTGGGTCTTGCATGTTAGTGAGGGGTTTTGGACCTTTTAACTCCCTAGTGACTGCCTTCTTATGCAGTGTGAAAGCCACATGACAGATGACGTAGAAACAAGTGCTCTTTGGATTTTTCTGGCTTGCTCTATTCCCTCTGTTCCCATGAAAATGCTGATGCTGATGTGGAAATGTAGGGTCACTTTTGGATTTTGTTTTTGGAGCATCTCTGTGAGGGGAGTTGAATTGGAAGGCTGAGAAAGACCTGAACACGCCTAACTGAACTGAAGAGGTGGTGGGTGCATTAACATTAAGGACACCAACAAAAGAATGATAGGAAGGATACATGAGGCTTCATGCCTGGATCTCACCACTATCTCCAAGAAATGAGCTCAAGCTGTGAATTTGATACGGATACATATTTCAACCCCTTAGTAGTCCAGAGGTCTTTGTCTCTAGGGATTGGATTTGGGCTATTTCAAAGACAGAAGTCAACTGAAAAACTTTAGATCTAGGCTAAAGTTTAAATCTAAACAGTCCCAGAGTTGAATGGTGTTTGAATGTGGAGTTATGGTTGGAGTCAGTATTCACCTATAAATATGAATTCACTCATAATACTACACAAAAAAGTAAGATATAGATGAGAAAGAAGCTGCAGTTAAATGAGAAACAGATTTGTTGCTAGCTCAAGTGAAATGAAGAGAATATGGGTGCAAGCCAGCAAATGTATTCTATTGTGAGAAAAAATGTTTAATTTCCCATTTGTGATAACACTGAGAAATTAAATAGGGCCATGGTATGAATGTTCCTTCACACAGCACTTATTGCTGAGAGCTGGCAACATATGAAACTTTCCTGCCCTAGGCTGTTTGCCTAAAACCTCCTAGCCCTGCCTTCCCTCTGACTTGATACTGCAACAGCCCCTTTGAAGACTGTCGGATATGCCTTAAAAAAAGAAAGTCTGCAAGAAAATTACTAGGATTTTTGTACTCGCATGTGTTTAAGATGCCAGCCACAACATGTGGACCTTTTGCAATAAAAGGCACATATCTATTTTAGCAGTGGGTGCCTTGTAGTATCAGCTCCTGAAGGCCAGGGGCAGAAATCTTTGTTCTAAATATAAACATTGTTGGGCTTGTAAATCAGTAATTTTTAAGTAGTAGAGATTTACCTAGCCTATGTGAAGAAGATAATATATTTTAAAGCTGTAACTGAGAAGGAAGGGTGATCTTTGCCCCATTTTCTTCCTCCTGTTCTCCCCCTTCCTCCTTCCCTTCACATCGTTTATCCCTTTTTTTTCCTTTTTTTTTTTTTTTTTTGCCAGTGATTATGAACTACTGGATTCGGTGCTTAAAATGTGCAGGGTTAAAAGTATAGCTTTCCTCATATTTCTGAACTTTCTTCCATAAAAAGCTTAGGAAGACAATCTCTAATTTCACTTCCTCAGCATGAAAAGTAAAACATCTGGTTGTCTTAGTTTCCCACCCCAGCAGCTGACTTTCAAGGGAGCAAGTAAGCAATGACATGCTTAAGATTAAAAAACAAAAATCTGCTATGTACATGTTGGCATGGGAGAACAGCAGTGAGATGGAGAAAAGCATACAAGTTTCTATAGCACTCATAATTACAGAGCACAGATAACAGCCTGCAGTTAACACTTTAATATATCCTGGCCCCCGCTCTATTTTTTCTGGCCATTGTCAATGGAAATTTGATGGTAACAGCTGGTTGGGGATTCCCCTAAAATGAATATAGCCAGCTGCTGCAGGCTGGTTCTTCTTCCCCTTTCCTTACATACCATACTTTGAACGTGTGTCTGGGACACCAGAAGGTTCTGCTAAGGGGATCATTATGACAATCAGAGTAATTAGGAGGGGCATTCAGCAGGACTCAGGTTAAAGCACTCTGGCAACAACTCTTTCAGTGTCAGCTTATTTCAGTACTGTCCATAGTGGCCTTTAGAATAGGGAAACAGGGGAAGGATCCTCTGTGTGCTTCCATTTCTTGTCACCAGGTAACGTCTAGGCCCAGCAGAGGGTATGACACTTAATTTACTCCCTTCATCAGCTCCACTTACTTCCGGAGTGAAATTGAGCGATTTTCCTTTTTATATTCATTTTCCAGGTGCCCTTCAATGACCATATTACTATGATGACAGCTATAAGGGGATGTTCTGCTTACTTCAACTTATTTTTCCTAATGAGGGGGCAACTCATTCTTCACCTATGTGCAAAACCTTCAAGACAGAAATTAAGGATAGTGGAGAGGAGAGGTACAGCTGTGTTCTTGGTTTTGTGCAATGCATGTAATTTTAAAAACATTGAATTGAGGTGCTTTCAGTGATCTCTCATGACCTATTCCTCATTGACAAACGTCTTGAAATATACTTAGGTGAGATTCTACTATATCTGGTTCTTCACAGAAAGCCTGGCTACTTCAGGACTGTACACTGCATTTCTGTATGGAAGTCAATCTGCTGGAAAGGGCTGGAGAATTCACAGGATCAAAGGCTTATTATTCAGACTGGAAGGGACCTCTGAGCCAACGTCCTGCCCAAGCAGGGCCAGCTCTAGAGTTCAGGGCTCAGGGCTTTTTCCATAATGGTCTTGAAAACCTCTAAGGCTGGAGATGGCATGGGTGATTCAGGCAGCCTGTCCCAACACTTGACTGCCTTCACAGGGAAGATATTTTTCCCTCTGTCAGGGTGAACCTCTTCTGTCTGAAGCTGCGTCTGTAGACTCTCATCCTGCCAACACTGTGAAGACGGTGGCTCAGTTTTCTTGGTAGAAAACCTCCTTGTAGGTGTTGAATTGCTGCTTCTAAGTTCCCTGGAAGCTGTCCCTTCCCCAGGCAGAACAATCCCAGCTCCCTTGGCTGGGAAGTGCCCCAGTACCGGACAATCTTGATGGCCATCTGTGGGATTTGTTCCAGCTGACCGGTGTCATGTGCTGGGGGAGCCAAAAGGGCACGCAGTATTCTGGGTAAAAGACACCCAACTGCTCTCTCCCTCTCCACAAAGCCAGTTATTTTACTGGAAGAGTTGATCAGGTTGGTAAGACATGATTTGCTCATGGTAAGTCTGTGCTGGCTGCCCCAAATGTCTGCCCTCTCCTTCCTGTGCCCAGAAATGTGCTCTGAGTAGGCTTGCACTATGATTTCCCCATGAACCAAAGGCTGACCATCTTATAGCTTTCCAGGTAGTCCTTTGGTCTCTTTTGAAGATGAGTGCAAGTTTTGCCGTTTTCCACTCATGAGGGACCTCTCTCAATTTCCATGAGCTTTCAACTATGATAGAGTGGCCTTACAAGGACATTCATGTACACCAATGTCCACCCTTTCTCTAGTCTCCCCTTCATTACTGATGTGATAACACAAGAATTAATAAAGGGGGGAGGGCTGATCTTTCTGTTCCACAATGCAGTCAGAACAGCATGCATTTATCCTTCATGAAACTCTTTATTTCAAGAGTGTTGAGTGACACTAGGAATAAATTTGTCTACCCTGCTCTGGTTTATTTCCTTATCTTGCTTATATGTGTGATAATTCAGTCTCTCTGGCATTCTACAGGCTCTATGAAATGCCAAGCAAATAATTTATTCATTGTTTTCTTCTTCCTCCTTCCCTACTTGAATAGTTTCTTAATTATAAAAATGTAACTTGGAGGTTTGTCTGCTTTTGCATGGATTTCTGCAGGTTCTTACTACCACAGCTGACAGTGTTAGCAGCGACAATAGGATGATTATTACTAATGATTTGGTAGCTTTATCATTATGCATCTTCCTGGATTTGCTAATACATACCAGATACCACCTTAGTTCTGCATAACTAACCTAGAATGTAGCCAAAATCTATTTTAATAGTGGAGTTTTTCTGTTTATTTGTGTATTTATTTCCTTCGTTTTGATCAAAACCACAAGTTACCATCTGTCTGAAAGGGAAAGACCAATTAGCTACACTAATTACTAACTGAATTGGAGATTTTTATTTTTTTTTATTGTTCCACCGTTTTCAATGTACAGAGTGAGTATGATGACATAAAGATTGTCTTCAGTCAAACACAAATGCTTGATTTATGCAGTCATATAATGGACTCAATACAATGCTGGTATTGTAATAAATTCACAGAATAATTTGTATTTAATGAAAAAGACACAAGCATATGAACAATTTTGAGGGACTTTGGGTGGGGATTTACAGCATGTTTGATACTCTGGCAACCGCTGTTAGGTATGTTCTTACCTTGAAATAGCATGAACTTCATAAGAAGTACTTTATTCTGCACTAAAAGTTGGATTACTGCAGGATAGGAAGATATATTCCGCCCTTAGCTGGCATGCTGAAAAAAGGATTAGCCATTTCCTTTGTTCCTATTCCCAGGTATGTCATGAAAGGAATGTCCAGGTATAACAGAGGAATGTCTGCTGCACCATCCCTCATCTGCGCTACGTTTGTCATCCCATGAAAAGCGACTACAGACTTTCTCAATGGCCTGTACTTTCTATTAGAGGAACGAGAAATAACACCTTAGATCCTGGGAGAGAGCACTGGGTAGTGCACTGATGGCTCTGACAGTTTCTGCTGCCATGCAAATAAAATGGATGCATGTTTCTGAAAACAGAAAATTCCTAAGGTAAATAAAATAGCTGTTGACCAAACACAAAGGATGTACTACTTGCAGCTGAGTACGTGAGGTGAAGTGTGGCTCTTCTCATGTCTCAGACCAAAACATAAGCTCACCCAGAGCTTTTTGTCATTGCTGTGTACCTCTACCTTTCTGCTTTCAAATAAAAACTCAGACTGAGCACCAAAACATGTAAGAAAGGCTGCTCTCTGAATATTTTTTGCATAACCAGAAGTTAAAAACTCTGTTTTTCTTATATTCTTGCAGGCTCAAAGCCTTGGAATACATGAATGTTTTGGTGGAGCTTGCCTGGGCAACAAAACTTTCAGTACCAACCTAAGCCACCCTTTTACTCCCATTGTGACTTGCCCATCTCTAATGATAATGTGAGTAGACAGACTGGGATAAAACAGGTTTAAATCCTCTCAAGCTGTAAAAGGAAAGGAACCTAAGGATGTCTGGGCTGGTTTCTTCGTCAGGGACAGAAGGTACACACCCATTGTACAGAAAACATCTGGACTGCATCAAACTATCCGGGTGGAGAGTGCAAACATCTTTGCTGAAGTCTTTCATGAAAGATTAAATATCTGCCTGCTTTTTCAAATACAGTCATATTAAGGTGCCTAAATCTTATATTTGCAATAATTTTGAAAACATAGGTTATTTGGTTTTATGCATGGCTATAAAACACAGATTTCATTTTGCAACAGCAACAAAACAAGAGGTTTCAATATCTTATTTTTATTTTGAAGAAGAATAAAATCTAAACTTCTTGAATATCCTGTTGTGTAAAAGCAAGTGTCTGCAACAGCTGGAAACACGTGCAGCTATTGTGACTGTTTACAGGTGGAAAACATGCAGGTAGAAAGAAAAGGAGTGGTTTGATTTCCACTTGTAAGTGGGGTTTGACCATCTCTCTCCTGCCAGAAGAATTACACTTCCTCACATTTCTACTCAACACTGACCTCCTCCATGATGTGATAGGAGCTTTCACTTGGTGTGGTGTTAGCAATTTGGGTTAGCAGAAGGTTGTGAAGGAGGAGGGTGGAGCAAACCCTGATGGTGCACAGTGTGCAAGGTGGGACGGGCATCCAGAGGCACATCCTTGGCTGCCCAGGTCTCCTCTGTCCCAAGGGTGTTTCAAGGACACAGCCTGCCTATCCCAAAAGACAAGGCAACCGACACAGTATGGCTTTCTACTGATGGTTAACTTCATTGCCAAAGCGTGATGAGGCAAAACAAATGATCTGCCCAAGGTCAGTCACTGAGAATGATTTTTCTGACCTGAAGATGCTTGTTTCTGCACCCTGGGCACTGGAGGACACTCTCTCTAATTTCCTTAAATAAATGCAATGCTTACATTAACATCTTCACAGGTGTGCCTGCTGCCGTGTGGGTGTTAGTACTGACTAGCAAACAAGATGAGTTTTTTCCAGCTGCGAGGAGGCACTCTCGGCTCCTTCGGGAGGACCTAGAAGTGGGAGAGTAAGAGACCAGCCTGGCCGTGCTTCTCGCGTGACCTTGGGTTGAGATGCTTAATCTAGAAGAGTTTCCGCTCCTCCCCTCTCCTCCCCCCCAACCTAACTGGGGATAATAATAGCTGCCCGTATCATTGGGGTGGTGTGAGGATTAATAAGCTCTCTGGCACCCTGCTGACAAGGGGCTGCCCGAGTGCCGTGACAGAGCGCAGGAGCGCGGGAGCTCGCAGAGCGAGAGTTGTTCACTCTCTAGTGTTGATTAGGGGGGAGGAAAAAAACAACCATGAGAGCAGGGGAGGGAAGACAAGAGCCATAAAAGCTGAAGCAACTGCAGAGGGTGGGCTGCAGCGCCCAGTAGGACTAGGAAATAGCTTCTTTGCCCACCTACTTTGCATGTGTGTGTGCACACTGCACAGGTTTGTGTTGCAAACTTCAGCATTTCAGGCTGGATCTAAGGAAAAATTTTTTCACTGAAAGGGTTATCAAGCATTGGAACAGGTTGCCCAGGGAGGTAGTTGAGGCACCATCCCTGGAAATGTTCAAAAGACAGGTTGACGTGGTGCTAGGAGACGTGGTTTAGTGATGGTGTTGTGTGTTTTGTGTGGGTGGTGTGGTGTTTTGTTTGGGTTTTTTTGTTTGTTTTTGGGTTTTTTTGGGTTTTTTTGTCAGAGTTAGGTTGATGGTTGGACAATATGATCTTGAAGGTCCCTTCCAACCTAGAGGATTCTGTGATTATGTGATCCCGTGCCCACAAGGAGACATGCGTGTCTTCTGCACGTGGGGATGACATCCTGCATGAGACTGGAGCACTTCCAGGCAGTGCTCATCCATGATAGTGCACAAGAAGGGGAAGAGAGATGGAGTAGCAGAAGAAAAGGAAATCAGAACCACGTGCTTGAAGAAGTTTAAAGCAGCAAGGCCATTTATGAAGTCCCTCCAGTGCTTGTGCTTGCGTGTGCCCAGCTAGTCATAAAGGATGGCATAGGTGGGTTTTGTAGATGTAGAGAAAATACCAGTGTAAGCTTAGGTTGGTCCAGACCTGAATTAGAGGCTGTGGCACGCTCATGTACCTTTTGTGGACCCGTTGTGCTTCTCTTTATTTTTTTTTTATGACTAAATTGTTTTGGTTTGAGGTTTTTTGTATTTCTTCTTTCTTCCCCAGCAAAAGATCCTGAAGAGAAAACAATCTTTCCACCAAGAACTTAATCTGTTAGTTATCAGTGACACACGATAAAAGTTTATATTTCATAAAAAATTATTTATATTACAAATCTCATGTGTCAAGTATTTGGTGGGAACTTCTGCTTTTGCAGAAGAGTTGCATAGCTTGATTCACACATTTGTCGAAACGTTATTGTATCTGTGTGAGCATGGTCAGGACCTGATGTCAAATTTCTCATGATCTAAATCAGGGCCACTCAAATGTCAGTCTAATGAGGATCCAGATGCGAGTAATTTATTTTTCCTTACACCTCACCATAGCTTTAGGATAAGACACTTCCCTCATTTCTGTGATGGGTGTTACTTGGAGGAGCAGCTGCAACGCGGCACCGCAGTGCCCAGCTGGGAAGGCAGAGCGCCAGGCAGAGCTGCTGCTCTGCTTGAGCTGATAGAAGGCTTTGTACAGAGCAGAGTAGTGCAGTGATGTGCCTTAATTAATTCTCGATGAACCTCTTACTCACGGCTCTGATTGCTGGATGAAGCATCGTTTGAATGTGGAAGGAGAAACCTGTTATCATATAGGACAGCTGGTGATGCTTTACATCTGGAAGATTTTTGCAGGTACTACCACTTATTCTGGAGGGAAATACACAACCTCTCTCCTTCACTACACTGACGTTCAGATTAAAGTAGAAATGATGGTGGAAAAACAGTAGCACTTAGCAGATGGATCTAGAGTATGAGGGTTTTGCAAATCCTGCTATTAGGTTCTCATTAATAGCTCTTTAAAGTGTTATTTTTCTGGTCCTTTAAAATGTTTTCTGTAAGCTGTTTGGTAGGATGGTGTCCTACTGCTTTTACTGGGCTTAGTAAAATATAGCTTGACTCAGCTGGGACTTCAAAGTTTTTTACTGCAGTGCAATAAAAAAAGAAGAGAGACAAGTTTAAGCACTTAGCTTTAATGACAAATCACAATTAGTACACTTAATCTCTTTCTAGCACCTATAAAGCCTTTGGTCAGAGGCTGGTAAACTTCATAGGAGCACTCAATGATTTCTCTATTTACATGCTTTAGAATAGCAATATTGTTATGGGAATGTCTTACAGCAAGGCAGGAGTGGCCTATGTCCATTCTGTTGCTAGGAAAAAACCTTGTGACTGTGTATGGTGTGAGTATCTATAGCTCTGCTCAGCAAACAAGCTCATTTTATTTTGGGAAGAAGGCACAGTGAGCCTGTACTTACCTGATTTTCCCCCACTTTTCATGCCTAAGATATATCAAAACTGAGATCTTGGAAGATGACAGGTATTTGCATACCTGTTTGACCAAGAGGATACATGTCTTCATGGCATATACCAACTCCAAGTGTAGTCCTGAGTGGCATCCTGGATGCAGTCCTGAGTGGCATGATCTGACATGCTCTGGGTGGTCCTGCTTT